>JACDOX010000016.1:1443073-1473866 GCA_014549065.1 Cardinalis cardinalis | reverse complement strand
TAAGATGAAGAGTGTAAAAGGTTGTACTGTAGGGCAATAAAGGGCTGCAGATGTTTGAAGCCTTCTTTGGTTGTGCCTCCACTGTCATCCTGGCACTGCCCCAGCAAAGGGTGTCAGCTCCGCCTGAGCAGGAGCCTTTGGAGGGGCTGAGGATGGTTCCTGCCTTGGAAGCTGTGCCTGTTCCGTGCACACACACCCTGGTGCCGTGGCATCACATCAGGGTCTGCACCCCAYGAGAAACAAGAGCTGCTGCTGCCACCAGGAGCTCAAGGAGCTGCCAGCACCTTCCCAAAGGCGCTTGAAGAGTGGCACTTTGATCCTGCTGATCCTGCCTGACCATTCCCCGCACAGCTTTACGCTGTTAGCAAACCCTATTGATCCTTTAACAGAGCAACCTTCTCAYGAACTAATGGGTTAGGATGGACAGCTCCCAGACAAATAACTTATACATACAGAATTATGTGCTGGCAACAATTCATCTTTTTTTTTCCTCATATAAAATATTCTTTGCCTGGTACCTTGTTGACATAACCTAACCTTTCACTTTTGTGCAGCTAAAAAAGATTTATAGCAGCTGAAATCTGCCTGTAGTCCACATTTTAGYTCCCAAAACAATTTCAATACTTTGCTATATTGGAGGTTTTCTGTCTAGAGACAGAACATCTTTAAAACAAAATAAAATCTGACAAAAATAAAGGTTCTAACCAATACAGTCTGGCCTGATAAATAYAGGCAATGAAAGGAATCTGCTAATATTCTCCACCATAGTTAAGTGAATTTCGAGGCAGAAGAAAAGATTATTTTCCACTATAAGTTTAATCTGAATCTCATTTTGTTCCCAGGTGAAAAAGAAAGGCCAAAAGAAAATAGAAGAAGTGGAGAACCTGGACATATCATTTTGGTAGAAGAATGCAATAATTTTCATCAGAAATATATCTATAGTAAAATGAAAATTTTTAGAAGTTATTAGTTCTGCCTGAGATGCAATCTTGATACTGTATGTCTAATGTTTTCCAATTTCTGAGCAAGTAYGTTACAAGTTATTAGATGAAATGAAAAGCAAATCACAGACCACTGTAAAGTATTCTCTGAATCAGTTTTTCAAAGTAAAGAGCATTGAAAACTGTAATTTAGTCCTGGGCCTTTAGAATTTCCTAACAAAAGTACCATTATCATGATTTTTTAAATCAACCAGCAATAACAAATAAATAGTTCACTTGATTTATGCCAGTGAATCTCCAAAAAACTGAACAAATTGCAAAGATAAATTTCTCTAAATGAACTTTTCACATACAGTTTTAAGGCCTCAGAATTTATTGTTACAAAATTATAGACACAGAGGGTTTAATGAGCAAATTCACATTCTTAAATCTGTGAGGAGGGGAGAAAATAAAAGGTACTTAGGATGGTTCTGAGACCTTTTCCTGACATAAAAAACACAGAAAGAGCCCAGTGCTGTCCCAAAGTGTAGACACCTCAAACACAGGTGCTGGGAATTTCCAGTGCCTCCAAGTTTAAGTGGCAAATACCAGAATTGCAAACATCTAAGATTCCTTTGGCACCTGCTGTCCAGATCCAGATTTTGTTAACTAAGCTCACTTAGGGAATTAGCTTTTATTACCCCATTATTACAGCATGAAAAGTGTATAATTTCATTTCTGTRTTTTAATAATAATTATTTTAATAAYTTTAATTTTCTGCCTTYATGACTTTTTTTCTTYTTTWAATTCTTTTAGCTACACTTACTCCTATTGCAAAAAAGAATTCACCAACTTTCACCAAAATTCTGGCCTTTAAAGGGAACTTGATATCTCAACAAAGCTGTATTGTTATTATTTTCTGAAAAGAGGGAAAACACTGCCCTCTAATATAAACAAAGAAGGAAAGAAAACTATTTGAACCATTAAAATGTGTCTGCAATGAACCATTTAGATAAMAATAGCAAGAGGGAGCTTTACTGAGAGGATGATGAGAAAATCACTTAGCAGTTGGTACAAAGAGCGTTTAYATGTGAGGACTCTCCCTCGCAGCTTTGTGGTTTCCAGAAAACAAGAAACACTTGGAGGATCCAGACGGGGAAAAGCAACTCAGCTGAGGAACTCTTTACAATTTAAAGGTGGAATTGGCCGTGCCTCCCCATGCCCTGGTGCAAAGCAGAATGTGTTAACATTTGTCTGAAGAGTTTTCTTCCCCACAGAACTTGAGCTAAGTACAGGCATAGGCGCTGCTCATGCAAACCCTCTGTTGACAACCAGCATTTTTTAACTGCTGTGAATATCTGTTTCACTGACCCTGCAACCATCGGCATCACACTGCAGACATGAGTTGGTTTGAAAATGTTTCTAGTCACATTTTGCCAAGGTCTTCCTCATTTARTTTGCTCCTGGACCTTTGTTTTGCTGAGTACAGTTCAGAGGATGCAGGATCTGATTTGGAGAGGATTTAAGGGGGTATTCCATGTAAGTTTGTGCAAACTGTAATGATAAAAATAAAATCTAATAAACAAAGAGTGAGATTAAACAGAATAAATTTGGTGCAAGTACTTTTAATAATGGAAAAAATAAGCTCCTCTTCAGCCTTAAGTATTTCCCTGTTATAATTACATTTTCAGTCTTTTTAAAGTAAGGAAATGCCATTTTCATAAAGAGAAAAAAACCCCATGACATGGGAAGATTACTTGGATGCATCATCATCCCTCTCGAGTACCTACTTGAACCTRTGACTCCCACAATACACTAAATTATGAAAATAAATATCATAGTTAGTTTCCTTTCAGCTTCYTTTCTGGTTGGTAAATAATTTGAAAGATTGAATTCCCTGCCCCATGGACAAGAGTCCCCTCTCCTCACAGTAATATTCCTTTGTCTTTTCCTGAGGACAGATGTGGGAGCTGCAGGAAAAATTTACTTACGAAGTTAGTCCAACAGAGCAGAAGTAGCAAAAACACTTTTGTGTGACTACAGTGAAATAACAGAGCATGTGAGTTTATAGAACCACCACCTGAACACTTTCCATTGCCATTATATTCACATCTCAAATAGAAAAGAATTTCAATGGGGTGAAATATCCTCTATTGACTAACATTTTCATTATAGGGAACCACACAGCTCAGAAGAGAATTGTCTGTTCTGTTGGTTTCCAATGGGTGTTTATTATCCCCAGGCATGCTGCAGTGGGAGAATACTGCAGGTGATTAATGACTTTACCTGCAGCTAAGAGCAATTGCAGAAATGTCCATCTCATTTTCTTTATTGGAGATAAACCACTAAAGTGTAAATATCCAAGTATTTGTAGAGGAGGACACTTGGGAATCAATAAGGAATAGACTCAGTCACCTTAAGAGCCATATAATTTGGAGTTTAGAAGTTATACCTTTTATGAACTGACTTTTCCCTACTGGTAATCTGAGTTACAGAATAGCTCCATCTTTCAGATGAATTGGTTTGGAAACATCTTGTCCCAGAAAGAACTATTCYATCTGTGCTGAAAATAGACCACCAGTCTGGGCTGAGTGTGCCACCTGCATTACAAATTGTGGCTCATCTAGTCTGCAGTAACTCCAGCTTKAGAATCACACTGATTTTAAATTGTTTTGGCTGAGATGGCTCAGGTCTACATAATTCAATGCATTTTTGGTGAGGCCACTTTTCTGCAGGTGAGGTCCAGCTTCCTCTTTAAGCTCTGCCAGTGTTTTTGTACCTGCAAAGAGACCTGCAGATGCCTAGGAGTTTCCATGCTGTTAACCAAATCATGTGTGTCAAAGATAAAATTCTCATTTCCAATGAAGGAGGGAAGGAATAACTACAAACCCCAGAGCTCAGACAGCATGGCATTCATCTTGCACATTAAAAGTACAGGTTCAGGCTATTAATCTAGAGCAGCAATTAAAATGTGAGCCTCCCATATGAGGAATTCTAAGTGTTTTAAGTGCTGGGTGCCTGGCTGTTCTCAGATAGACAATTTTCTGTCTCATTTTCTTTGTTGATAATGGCCATTTTGTGAATGTCTTTTTCTATCTCTCATTTTGACCAGTTCTTCCATTCCACATCTGTCCAAAGTCTGGATCAGGACAGATTCAGTTTAGGAGATTCAGCAATTTTCAAACAGAAAACCTCTAAATCTTTTACAGAACATTCCCAGGTGATTCTACTTGTGAACATTTATTACCCTGAAGGCTTCCACTTCACTGAATTTCAAAAGTCTTTTGCAAGCAGACGAGGTGCTGAAAACATTCAGATAAAGGTTACAAGAACCCTCTATAATATGAAGTGGCAGGCAGCCTAAGAATAAGAATTGCTACTACTTCTTCCAATAAAAATTACCTAGGATAGCACAGTAATAATGATGGCATTAGAGARCATTAATGTCTGCAATTCCCAGATGGACTGTTGTCCTGTAACCTACAGATTTGTCTGGGATAACGCTCCCTTTTGCTGTATCCAAGTGCCCTAGCAGTTATCCTTTCAGCCCCAAGAATACCAGAAACAGCAGCTGCAGCTCCACAGAGAGGCTCCCTGACCCAGCTGCTGCTTTGTCACACATCACAAACCAACCTCAGTTAAACCAGATCAACTCCTAAAGCATAACCTCATTAATTACYAGTGCTGCATAATGGCTTTGTGCAGGTTTCAGGTCATCATCACAATAATCTGGAAAAGAATATTGTATAGCCAGTCCTGAGGCATCCACAGTACTATTTCCAAATGTGAGTCATCATTCCTCTTTAAATTCAATTCCAGGGGTTCACATTTCAGGCAGGACATTTCTTTTCAACAAGGAGTCAAAAGTCCTAAACCCCCTACCAGTTTCAAGCTGTGAAATTCCTCTGACTCCTGTGGAGCAGTTTCTGCCATTAAATGGTGTGAATGATATCAGAATTGGACACCACCTCTCTGAACACTCATAGCTGCTTCTCTCCTGTATTTCTGCTACTTGTGCCCTCTCAGAGCCTTCAGGTCCTGCCTGAGCTTCCCTCAGAGCAGCTCAGCTGCAGCAGGCACTGCAAAAGCATGTTGCTTTCCCATCACATTGCTTTTCCCCTATTTTGTCCCTCTTTAATGGAATCATTAATTTTCCTGAGATTACTTTTTCAGTAATAAAAAATGAACATAAAACCCCCTGCATAATTAATCTTTCAACCCTCCTTCCTCATTTCACCAATCACAGATTTTTCAGAGGCACATTTTCTTAAGCAGCTCATGTAAACCAAAMCATCACTGTCTCCTTCCTCACAAAAATCTTGTAGTATAACCCCCAAAACACTCCCCATMTCATTTCTTTCTTCCATATTTCCATCTTAATAAAGCAATAGATGAAACAAARTACCTAGCAAGTAAAACCAATGTATTCTCAGCCTCCGATAGCCTTGTCATTGTTTTCTCAAACAGCATTGCTTAAATTGCCAGCTGGATCTTTCTCTTTTTAAATTCTGGATATCTACTTGTTCCCTCCCAGGCTTGACCTTCCATCTAACATTTGGTCTATGAAAACATGCAGGAGCAAATGGAAAAAAAAACCCTGGATTTTCATCTCTGTCTCCTGTGGTGTTTCAGCAAAAGCAAATTCAGGTACCTCCAGCAAAAACTGACAAATCCACAACATTCTGTGAGTACATTTCCTRCATGTTTCTAAAATACTGAAATGCAATATTTTGCTTTGCACTTTTGCTTGGTGAGAGAAAGTATTTGTACAGCTTTTCCTTTCATCTCAACCAAAGAAAATCATGTGTCTAGTACYTGTCATATGTACATGGCCATACTGGGAGGAAACTTGCATAAAACACATTTGCTTGTTTTATCTAAATAATCCCATTACCTGCCAGCAAATAGTGTAAACAATGCAGKGCATAGAAACAGATATCAAACTGGATTTGAGTCAGTAAGCTTGGGAGGAAAGCACTAACTTATGTCTCAGAGTATGGGAAATATAATCCTAGCAGGTATGTTTAAGTCTTATTTTGYTCACATCAAAGCCTGGTTGCAGGGACAGCTCCTTTCATTTTCCTGGGAACCAATCTAAGGATGGGATGTGCACAGAAAAACAGGTGGCTGGAGACTAGGCTGGCAGAGAACAAATACCCAGCTTTAAGGCAACTCCAGCATAATGACATGAATCCTCCAATTTCTAACTTTGTAGCTTGCTTTTCAACACTTTAAAAATTAGCATTTGAAGAGRGGCAGGTTAGAAGGGTAAAATGCCTCTGAACCAGTCTCACCTACTCACCTGGAGCAGTGTGGAAGGAAGGTGTTGCTACAGGACACGGAAGAACACAAGCACACCCCGCTGCTCTCAAGGTGAAGAAAAAAGGGAAGTTTATTATCTGACTCCAACATTTATGGTTTTCCAAAAGTGAGCGGATTGGAGGGTGAAAGTGCCACCTCTCCAATGACACTGGACAAACCAACAGTCTATCAAATTTCTCTTCCTCCATAAAAGAATGCAAAACAAGTTATTTACAGAAAATATGTGAAATAGTTTGTTACAAGAATGTAAACATCAAAAAGCTTAAAAAATCTTAAAAAAATCAAAGCAACAGGAAAGCACCCAGTAGCTTTCCAGTCTTGTCCAAATCTATCTAGATTTGGCTTCTCAACCCATTCTACAAGTTGGTCTTAAAGCAAAATGTGCTTTTTCCTTCCCCCAACCCTGTCTTGAGAGGAARTCACAGAGCCATAGAACATGCTGGGCTGGAAGGGACCCATCAGGATCCCTGAATCCAGCTGCTGGCCCTGGACAGGACAAGCCCAGCAATCCCCCTGTGCCTGAGAGCCTTCCCCAGTCACAAACACCAGCAGGGCTGCCCTGYGCCCTGGCACTTGCTCCTGTCAGACCCATCAGGTGATCTCAGCCCTCTCTGCCCTCGAGGGAGTCAGCAGCTCCTCCCAATTCAGTCTTGTCACAAACYTGGGGTTCCTTCGAGTCCTGTGTCACTGTCATTGAAGAAATGATTCCTGATTTCAAAGCACAGAGAGGCAAAGAGGATCTGGGGATCTGTGGGCACCTCAGAGTGAGAGGYAGTGGAAGAGGTTTTGCTGTAAYTTCTGTGAGCCAGAGAGAAGTTTGGTGAGAGGATCCAAAGAATTTCCTGCTAAGGTTGTTAACATGGAAACCAAGAAASAAGGAACGATAAATAATRGAAACCTGCAACTGTCTATTCCAATAAGCATTTTGTTTGTCTTTCATSACCAATGAGTAAAGTGTAAACTTTACTGAGTTTTTAAGAATGCACAAAAAGCATGCATGCCAGAATAAAAATGGGGTTTGAAGCCTTCTGAAAATGAAGTGTGTTATTTTGTATTGTCTCCAACTCAACTATGACAAGAGGTGATGTCAAAGGACAAGAAACAAGAGAGAAAAAAAAGTGTAAAGAACAAAGGAAAGAGAATGTGGAAGGGAGAACCAATAGAGGCCTCCAATAACCGAATAAAAACTGGGCTGTGCAGACTGGGAGGTAGATTAGTCTGGTGAAAACTAACCTTAATATCTGTGCCACTTCCTACCTATACTGCTTATTACCTAGTCTTCCTCTGTACAGCATGTTTGTAGAGCCAGCTTTTGTTCCAGACTAGCATTAGTGACAACAGATTTAAGAGACAAACCTGCACAGTTACAGGAGACACACAGCTACACATGAGACAAATTGAAATGGCAGCACTGCCCTTCTATGGAAGGATGTAACACGTGGCAGTGAAAAAAATCCCTCTGGCCAAACAGCTTTCACTGAAACTCCGCTAAAAAAGCTTTGTGCTTCTTAAGGGTTTGACTCATAAAAAAGAAATTATATGTAAGCTGCAGGCAACATTCAACGTCCCTTACTCTGAGCCCAGAACTCAGTGACAAAGATGGTTAAGGAACTCAAAATGTGAACCAAGTTTTAATGATATTTAAATTCTCAACATTATTTAAAGAAAAATAACATAATGAGTACATCACAGAGCAGAGATAAAAACTGTAGTCCCCAAACAACCAAAAGCCTGAGCATGAGGCTGGGATAGTCATAGGAGCAACTCATACTTAGCACAAAAACCTGTTATGGGTTTCACACCTCAAACACTTTCATGGATCCCATTAGACTACTATGAATGGAGACWAACATTAAAATGTATTCACTGTCCTTCTGTAGTTTTAATTCAATCCAGGCATGAGTTGAATATGAATTTGTGAAAATCAGTTTTCACCTTGTGTTATAAGAGTGAATCTTGAAAAAGGTCTTTCTGTGAAAAGCCCCATCCTTGCAGAAAAACTGTGAAATAGAGGGTGAACACAAAGGTGAATGGATAATAGAAATGCCTTTGAGAYAGCAAAGAAAGAACAAAAGGGGCTAATATTCTGTAAATAGTGTCTYTGAGTTTTGCACAGCATTTCAAATGAAAGCGGAAAAAACTATACTTCAGTGTAGTCCTAGCTATCGCCATCATTCTGTCATTCCCGGTTCTTTCCCACCCCTCAAGTCACATCCCTGCAGGCACCACCAAACAAACCCAGGGCAGGGCTGTTTCCCTTGCCAGGAACAGCACCYAAAGTCACTTCAGAGAGGGTGTTGGGGCTCTCACTGGGGGCCTTAACCAGCAGAGTCTTAAAATTTCAGTGCTGCTGTAGCTGCCCACTGACTAATGGTGCTTCTCACTGGGAGCAGAGTGCAGCTCTGGTTTGCCACCTGTGTTTGYTCCCAAGGCACTTGGCACACTCTAAATTTTACCATCAAATGGTTTGAAACCTTCTCACCCTGGCCAGGAATGTGAAACTCCAAGAGAAACCAGAATCAGTCTCCCTGAATTGCATCGAGCTTCCTTAAACAGGAGTGAGAGCAGCAAAAGCACATTCTGCCAGATCTTGAGCAGAGGGAATTTTAGGGCTCCAGKACCTGTCAGAGGTGGAAAACAAGTCCTGTTGTGTGGTGAGGGGAGGGTGGACAGCAAGGGGGAAACAGGGAGGAGCTGACTGGCATTCTTTAGGATGGCATTCTTTACTGAAGCCTGTGGTAGGTGGGAGATTTGAGTTCCAAAGGAAACAGACCCTCACCTTTTCCCATACCCTAGAGCAAGAGTCATCAAGCTTCTTGATCATATACCACACAAATTACCAGATGCTGCCACTTCACAACACAATTTGAAAAACATTTTAGCATCTCAAACAATGAGGAGGAGGGAGATGTTAATAGAAACGGAGMTGTCAGGAAGAAATCCCTGGGCATTTTGGCAATGTGAAGGGATTTTATCAGTTCATCTGGTTAATCCAATTTAGCTGGTTATTGCTGCAAAAGTAATCCAATTTATCTGCTTGTTCCTGACAAAATATAAGGAAACAGAAAAAAACTCTTCCAATTGATAAAACATATTCTATAATACTGTAAGTTTCCTGCAAAGTCCCAGAGTAAGGTGTTTTTAAAGACTGCTTTCCAGAGTAGTTCCTTGTTACACAGAAACTTCTGAGATAAGTTGAGATAAATTACATTTTGTTTAATATGCATGTAAACCGTGAGTTCCCATTAGGGGAGAGAGTAAATGCTGCAGGGAAAGGTAGTATCAGAATTTTTATTATGTTACAGGAGTTTATTTTCTGCTCACACCTCCAGCTGACCCTGAGAGTAAATTAATGCCATAGACTTCTGACCAAACCAAATCAGGGAATCTTTTTTTCGTTTTCTCTCCAAATATTCCACAGCTTTACAACAGATTTTGTCAACAGCAACAAAGTCTTTTATCTGCTAGCTTAATTTTCACACCAAAAAGCCAATTTTGCAAAGCAATTCCTGAGCTCTCCGAGTGCCATTTAGTATTTTAAAAAATGCAGAGTAAAATTTTTAGAGCCAGTGCAGACGAAAGGGATTTTCTCCCCCTTCCCATCTCTGCTGGTTCATTAACAGCATTATTATCTACTGGGCTCTACACCTGTGCAGCACAGCATTGCTGTTCTAGAGATGCTTATAGAGAGGATGTGGAGAGAGGCTGTTAAATAAATTTACATGGATTTTGGAGGTGATGCCTCCTTGTCAGCCCAGCCCCGTGTCCCAGCCCAGGAGCTCCGGTGAGGAGCTGGGAATCACCCCAGGCAGGGGATGCTGAAATGGCTCTGCAGCCTCCCAGGGCTGGGGCTGCTGGATCTTTTCCTGATCAAGACAGATTATCCCTCCTGTTTAAATAAGCCCAAGCAGTAGRTTTGTTTAAACACATCTGGTTTAGTGCAGAAGAGAAGCAAACACCAGTAGCTGTTTCTTCCTTGTTTTCATTGCTGTGGTTGTAACTCTTAATTCTAAAAAAGGAAATAATGTCTTCCAGATAATTTTTCCTTGCCTTTCCCCTTGAAAGTCTGTTCTTAAAATACACATATATAGAAAGAGACAGGCAGGTAGGAAAAGAGGAAAATAGTATCTGGAAAACATGAACATTCTGTCTTTATATCTTTGGGGAAAAAAGGATGGCGTGGTTCCAGACATAAGCCCATTGTACAGAACACTACAAGTATACAGCCAACAGTTTTATTGCAAATCTTCAAAACATGCTGGTTTTTYCTCATGAAAAATTTATTTTTGAGGCTCATAAGGACTGTGAAAAAAAACTTTGACTTTCTTTTAAGAGAAAAATGCTGAATTCTTGCAAGACAGYGTTTGAAAACTTAAATCCTGACTGTTCAAACACCTATCTTCTAATCCACTCAAGTTCAAAACAGAACATTTGAAACTGTCATAAATTGTGAGAGACAGCAGTTAACAGTAGAATAATAAATTCACAATGATTTTACCTTTAAGAATCTGAGTTCAATTTGTTGTCAAATCTGGAACACCCAGAGGAAGAAGCCTGAAGACTTCTCAGAATGAAAGAAAATTTCTGAAGATTCTTAGCATCCTCTCAGCTAAGAATATTTGTCAATGTATTTGCACGGATCTTAAGGAAAGAAAACACTTGGTAAGATAAACTTCATTTTGCTTCTCATTACTGACAATTGTGACAAAATACATCTTTGTTAGACACCACAAATTAGGTTGGGCCTCATTTATGGTCTGTTTTCTAAAAGCTAGGGCCAAATTCAGCCCTTGAATTATTTCCATCTTTCATTTACAAGCAGCTGAAATCATCCTTACACATTTTCTCCCTTACCATCGGAAATTACTCTGAAGACCTCCCAGCAGATTTTCACTCAAGCTCAGTGTTATCTTGCYTAAAGTTTAGTGTGCAACTTTTGCAGTCCCTACCCACCGAATCTCCAGAAATTAATCTATATGAGCATGGACCACTTTTGGCTTGTGAAATGGACACCTACATGTAATTATTCTGTGGTGTCTGAAATCTGGTTTGAGATCATGAGAATTAAACCAAAACACATAAAATTTATTTCTACATGTTCTCCTGACAGATTTATACATTASTCAATCTCCTCTGTAAGGAGCAACCTCTGCCCCTCTCATCAGGATGGAAATTGCTGAATATTTCTGACAGACCACACACATGTGAGCCGTGCTGCTCCTTGAGCATTTGTAATAATCCAGCCTTGAACAAGCACTCAAGGCAGGCTGGCAGTGTTGGGCTGTGCTGGCTGCAGCACCAGCACCCAGGCTGATGGGCACAGTGTTTTTCTGGACGTCTGCAGCTGATGGCTGCCCTGGTATTCTCTGATTGCTGACCTGTAAAATCACAGGAATTTCCTCATCTCTCTATGGCACAAGGGACAGTAAAACCAGGCTACAATTCACACCAGGACACAGGTGAAGGAATATCCCGGCAAAAGTTTATGAAATTTTTTTCTCTCTACTTGTGTGTCTTTATTCTTTTATTACTTTATCATGACTCCATTACTCCAGTACTTTAGTTGGACTCCATTAAAATTCAGTGGCAGGCTACAGAGGCTGAAATGTGAATTTGCATACTAACTAACACCAAGTTCTACAATCAGAAATATCAAAGACATATTGAGCTATTCTCTGAAGGGAAGAACTTCTGATTCTACTTGATATTTGCTAAAATATATGAACAAACTACCAATTATAATGGATTCTTGACTGACAGAWAAAATCAGTCTGCTTGTAAGTAATTTAAGCATGTCTAAGCTCAAGGAGTAACTTGTATGACATTACATTTCAWTGCATTAGCTAAATGAAGATAAACTTTTTAAATTGTCAAACCTGATTCTGGGCTGAAAAGAATGATGAAATTGAGGCAGAACTTACATACACCTGTCCCCTCCACCAGCTAAACCATCATGTGTGGATGTATTCTGAATGTGGAAAAAAACAATCTCCTTTCCTTTCAACTGAGACTCTCATCTCAAGAGGCAGCTGGCCTGTCTCCTGTTTTGATAGCTCATATTGCTCACGGGCACAGTGTTTGTCACCTGTTCTGGGGTGAGTTTTATCCAGACTAAATGTTTCCTTTCTCCTTTTATCCATTCCCTTTCCACTCTTTGTTCATATTTTAAATACTACATTTATCACTTTCATTAGACAGCCTGTCTTGTCCAACATTTTGCTCTTGCAGTTGCTGTATCATCTAAACATTTCAGGCGCTTTGAACCAGGTGCCATCATCCACTGGGCACCAGTCACAGCACAAGCAGTCCCAGAAATGCACTTGTTAGGCAGACACTGAACAGTTCCCTTTATGCTTCCGTGAAAAGCTGACAGGATGTGCAATGTGCAGTGAARCAGGAGCTGAGTTTTGTGTCTAAATTCCCAATTACAGCCATGTGGAGAGACCCTTACAAAACAGCTCATGCAATGTGCTCAGCCCATGGAGAGCCCTTGGTGGTGCCAATCCCATTGTCCCAGGCACTCAGCAGAGGGATCCAGCCAGCTCAGCACCTGGAGAGCACTGGGGGAGGCTCACTTGCACCTCCCTGCTCTCCTCCACTGCTCTGGATTGTGCAGGTTTAGTCCAAGCTCCCCCTAGAAGGAGAAATCTGTGCTGCTGTGCCACCCAAGTGTGGCAGGTCCAAAACCAACCGCTTGAGAACGGGGAGATGAAAACTACAGAATATTCTTACTAGAGAGTATTCTTTTGAAAGAACAGACCTTGCTGGCTGGAGAGAAGAAAAATATGTAAGAAAGGAAACCTCACAGKCTSTTTTACAAAGTTTGGACAGGCAGGGATATGCTAAGGGTGCTGGAATAAAAAGCCCCAATCTCAGAAATTAAGGCAGTGCTCTGCAGGCAGTTATGGGTTGTCACCCCTCAGTAAGATGTGAAGCCTGCCTGCCATTGCATGGGAATGCTCTGCCAGCTCAAAGCTTAACAGACACACACTGTGGCACAAAGTCACACTCAACAATGTCAAATGAAAGAAAGAAAAAAACAGTTATAGCATCAACACCTCAATCAAAACAACAACACCAAAATTCAGCATCATTTATACATGTGGAAATATTAAACTCTATTTGTTCATGACTTAGTTTTTCTTCCTGTTCATATTAGTTCTTTATCTGGTGGTGTAAAGTCACAAGTAATATCCCTTACATTTGGCATTTTGTTTTATTTCCTCTTGTCTGAGCATTGCACCTTCAGGTATTTCAATTATATGTGAAAGATGGGTCTCTTCCTTTTGCTTCACTGTAGATGTTTTTCATTTGCCATTTGAACTCTGTAAATGTATGTTGTCAACTTTACTTAACTTCAAAAGCTACGTCTGTCTTACCAGACCTTTTGGGTTTTAACCAGCTAAATTTTTTAATCTATGTGCCTGGTATTTGTTAGTCTACTTGAGACATATAATTCAGGATTCCATGAACCTCAGTCAAAAGCTCATGTTCCATCCAGGGAGTGTGATTTAAAACACTCAATGGCATGCCAAAAGTAAGCATTATGTTTCTCTTCATAGATTTTTGTGCCTCCCTTCATCATCTGTGATAACAGCACATTGTGGAGTAAGCTCTAAGGTTTATTTCTTACACACCCTTAAACAGTTCCATGGGAAAAGCATCTCTAGTTTCACCTCAGCTAAACYTCTGCTCACTGAGCAAATTCTGTGTTTCTTTGAAACTCAGAAAATTTTTCTTTGGTTTCAATTTAAAGAGTTTGCAATTCCTTATGCTTCTCCTGAATTTATTCCTCTTTCAAAATTTTGTCACAAATATTTTTGCCTCAGTATCTTTGTGACAAATTTGTCCCTGCTGTATTCTGTCTCCCAGATTATTGTAAAAATGACTCTGCACCCTTTCTGGGTATGAATTTTGCAGAATTCTCCTCTCCATGCACACTGACCCTTGTGTGGATAGACACAAGCAGGAGCACTGAGTGCACCAGTTTTCAGTAAGAGCAGAGTTAAGAGCCCACTAGCAATCATGATCACCGAGCTCCACTAGAGCTGAAGCATTAAGAGGTTCATCTCTATCTGGCCTGTCAGTGTGTTCCTCTTGTCACAACAGTGACTGCYTTACTCCTTTTGTGAGGTGTATGCCCTGCATTTCACTCCTTTCATTACCCTTTGAGCTCCTGCTCTGCCCTTTACTTTCTCATTATCACAGTGCCTATCGCAAGAGGGTGATGACATCTGAAACTGAGCAGCAAAGCCTGACACAGAGGTGGCTTTGGAGACAATTCACTGCAGCAGGTGACAATTACAATGAACCTGACTGAAAATTGGCCTGATGTCCTGGGGCATGGCAGAGGCTGACAGCCCAGGGTGAGTGATGCCATTTGTGTGAGGTGTGAAACAGAATGGAACCAAACAAACAGAATGGAACCAAATAGAACCAAACAGAATGGAGCCAAACAGAATGGAACCAAACAGAACTGAACCAAACAGAATGGAATCAAACAGAACCAAACAAAATGGAACCAAAGAGAATGGAACCAAACAGAACTGAACCAAACAGAATGGAATCAAACAGAACTGAACCAAACAGAACCAAACAGAATGGAAACTAACAGAACCAAACAGAACCAAACAGAATGGAACCAAAGAGAATGGAACCAAACAGAACTGAACCAAACAGAGTGGAATCAAACAGAACCAAACAGAATGGAACCAAACAGAACTGAACCAAACAGAACCAAACAGAACCAAACAGAATGGAACCAAAGAGAATGGAACCAAACAGAACTGAACCAAACAGAATGGAATCAAACAGAACTGAACCAAACAGAATGGAATCAAACAGAACCAAACAGAATGGAATCAAACAGAACTGAACCAAACAGAATGGAGTCAAACAGAACCAAACAGAATGGAGCCAAACAGAATGGAACCAAGGGAAAAGCAGGCACAGGACTTGCTGCTGCTCCAACCCTCCCCAAGGAAAGGCACTTTGTAAAACTGTCTTATCCTGGGAATCTGCTCCTATGGAATGAGCAAAGTGAAAGCTCAGCTATGAAAAGTACCTTATCCACTCCTGAGGCATGCTGAACCTGGAATGGGCACAGTAGTCCTGCTGTGTCTCAGCTTTCAGACAGATAAGGTTATTTCTGTTCCATGCACTGCCCATACACCTACAGCTGCTTTGGTCTTGATTTTTCCTAGTGGAGTTCATTCTTTTTCTGAGGGATTGTAATCCTGCCATATGAGCAGGCTAAAACAGAATTCCAGATTTTCTGAAACCACTCCATGGGCCTTCACAAATCCTCCTTTCCCAGATTCCTTGGCCCTATGCATTTTTCTAGGCATTGTGGGGTAGCATCAGCATGATGGAAAGCTACAGCAATGTGCTCATTTCAGCCCCTACAGCTGCACAGCCAGGGGGTTGGGCTCTAAGGCAGGATCACAGGGTAATGCACAACCTTGAGAACTTCTTTAGATACCAAGGTATTGAATGGCAATACATCCTACATCTCAGCATTCAAGTGTCTTTATGGCTACAGCTGTAAAGAAAGATTTTGGGGCTGTGTCCATTCTCCAYCTGACATGTCAGAGGTCACCTAAAGAGGCAACTGAGCACACAGACAACCTGGACAGGATGGGTTTCTTTGAAACCTTTCCAGAGGAAACTACACCTGCTCCTACCCACGCTACAGCTCTTAGCTATTCATTGAATAAACAGAGATAAGTTCATATTTTCACCACACTTTCCAAAGTATAGTAATAAAAATAGGTGATGATGAAATGTTGAATAAAAAACAAATTCTGTTTGATAAGAAAAATGTCCCCTTGAGAGAAAATGTAATCCTGTGATCATAAATCTGCAGCTGGAGCTGAGTGAAAATAAGCAACCTTAGGTCAGGGAACTGCACAGAGGTGGAGGTGGTGTAGATCATCTTAYAATTTAGAGGCAATGGTTGCAAAGTGCTTAGCTCTGATGGGGAGAATTATTTACAGCAAGTGCAGAGAATAATCTAGTGATATGTGAGGCTCTGCAGTTACATAAAAGAGAGAGATTACCCTTTGATCCAAGTATCTGTGCTCTCTTATAGCCCTCATTACAGACGTTGATCAAGCAAGCCTGCTGCATTGCTGCCAGATGAAAGGAGATGAGAGTGATACTCCCTGGCCTCCCCAGCAGCTTATCTATGGGAGCTGTGGAGTTATTTGAATGATGGAACATAGGGCTGTACAAAAAATGGAGGTGGTAGTGATCACTGTTCCTTGATTCCTCCTTGGAGAATGAATGCAGGGAGTTCTGCTGTGGGAAACCACAACCACTGTACGGCAATTTTTCATCCTGAAGTAAGAAACCTCTCACATAAGCATGAATATACAGATGTACTTTTCACTTATTGCCTTATGCTTATTTTGTTCACAAATCATTGTTAGTCAAATACTTTTCTTAAACAGATCACTTTCCTATCACAAGTATAACCAAAGAATCATGTACAGGTGTCCGTGGGACAAGATCTACATTGACTCACTATTCTCAGTCTCAATAAATATACATTCACATAAATGAGACCTAAACACTAAGCCTGAGGGTACTGCATGAGAAAGAAGATGAAAAAGAAATGAGAAATGAAATCACATCAAAATCTGAAGATGTGACTCTGCAGAATATATTCAATCAGAGGAGCAGGTTGCATTCACATCCTGCCCTGACTATTCTGTGGTGCTAAAAGCAGTTTTCTTGTAGAGTTTAGCCAGTGCCATTCCACCATTTGGGGTTTGAATTCTCTCTTGCATGACCTTGTTTCTCTTTCCCAAGAGAGGTGGAGTTTCCCAGTGCAGTTTCCCTCCCCAGCCAATGGCATCAGCTTTCCTGAGGTCTCCTTTGTGCCCCTGAGCACCACAACCTCCCCACTTGGTCTCTCCAATGTTGATACCCTGAGATTTATGGGCTTTTACTCATAATGAGAAAGCTTTTCTGAAACTTGCTATTACTGCAGTAATGTGATTTTTATGATGGCAGGCAAACAATTCGGAATAACTAAACAGGAAATGGATGGATAGGGACAGCTTTCCCCTGGAACACTCTGGAYTTTCTAATTTGTGTTGATTCACATACTGCTCATACACAAAAAAGAGGAACCTTCTGAATTCTCAGTATAAAGGTGGAGAGCTACTGATCTCTTTTTTACAGGAACTGCAGCTGCAGAGAAAATTGCCATCGATAAAATGATATATGATCATTTATGCAGCAGAAATAACTAATAGAGCTGAGACTGCACAAAAGTGCAATATTCATCTTACAGAAAGCATTTTTCAGTGAGACTGTATGCAAATCAGGTTTTATGCTGCTGAAGATTCTGATTAAACTTATAATTTAGGTTTTAATTGAACTTTTTATTGGATTTTTCACAATAATTTTGCCTCATTCATATAAATAATTAACTGCTGTAAAACAACTTGCCAAAATAAATTCATAAATTCTATGGCAATATCTTTTTTTCTTTTTTTAAATTGTGGTGAATTTCTGCAGCATACAAACACTGAGCACCCTATTCCTGGGTTTTCCTGTGTTCCACACAGGTAATCCTAACAAATCTGTACACAAGGACAGGATTTAACAAAATGCATCTGTAAACGGTGCAAATTATTTCTATTTTTTCAAGAGATAAGCAGATACAGACATTAAAAAAAACTGCAGAACAATAGAGCCACAAAGATGATTGTTCTGCAGAATAGGTAGCTTGGATAGAGGGGCATATGTGACTACTTTACTGTCCAGTCCTGAAGTATAAAGTTAGTGCCACTTTACACTAAGCTTTGAAAAAGAAAAGGCAGCACTGTTGTACAAAATTGAGATTCAGATTACTTTTTTTTTTTTCTTTTTAAGAAGATGGCTCCAAATTAACTGCTTACCTAGAAATACTGAATTTATTTACAGTACTTTAATTCTAGAAAATCCCATCAGCTTYAATGAAATAATTCTACTTTTATGCTGGTGTGATTTAGGTCAAATTCTGAATCACTGACTTTTAAATTCCAACGTTAAGGAATTTAATATTTCTCTACATCCAGCAAAATCCTGCTTAACTAAGGACTGTAAACAGTATTTTCACAGATCTGGGTTTTAAGAACTCTATTTATTATGTTCCTTGGCATTCCTAATGCTGTCTATCCTTTCTGCACTAAGACAGAAATCCAGCTGCTCGTTCATAACTTATTTACATTAACAAAATTAAAATACAGTCCATAAACTGCTAAACAAAATTTTCACTAAAGCTGAGCTACAAAGTGCTGTGGTTCAGAAAGTGAAGGACACAGCAGAATGCAGGGAAGAGTCAGTGGGGTTAATATTGCAAAAATGTCCCTGATTTCCAGCAAATTCAGTGCTCTCTAGGAGGAGGCACACAACAAACAACTGAGCTGCTGCTCTGCACAAACAAAAGAGGGGAAAAACTATCCCAACCCAAAGAGAAGTTTTTCTTTCCCATTAACTGCTTCAAGCCTCCTGGGTGGAATCACTACAGCAAGTTTGGAATGTTGTAGGAGCTGAAAAGCTYCTGCCCAGACAACTGGGAGAGAATTTCAGCCAGGGCTTTGTTCACATGCATGGTTTGTATGCTCTGCTGTTTGATGTAGTATTGAGCCAAGTCAGGAGCACAAAAGCCTGGCAGCTTTTTTATAGAGAGGGAATGAGCATTTCTGAGAACTGGAAGTATAAAAGTAAACTCTGTTCTGCAGTCTATGGGGGGAGTGCAGAACTTAAATTTTTAATCTGCATTTGTACAAAACAAAACTGAGAAGCAAGCAAAATATATTTAATCTAAAACTAGACTAAATATCCAGATCATTCAAGTAACACTAAAAATTAATAAATAGCCCATATTTCATGAATATAATAATGTTAGGGTAATTTTTAGAATCTGATTGTATTAAATTTATTTTGTCAATGTAAACAAATGCAGTCTTTCAGATAAAAAATGGAGACAGACACAGTACTTTAGGAATATGAAAGAATTCATTATTTACAAAAGAGAGCGTGCATTTTCCTTGATTTCTTAKTCTTTTATCCACACAAGTGCTGCTCAATAAGCACATAACTGACCTCATTTTGACTTAGAGACTTTTAAATTAAAACACATTTCAAGCCTACTTCAAAGTTTTCTTATTGAACTGTTTCAGAAGTTCTAAGGATCAGAAACCTGTTATACAACCCTAACAATTTCAAGCAAATCTTTTTCTTCTTTCAATTTTTAACTGTGATTCCAAAAGTTTAAAAAAATGGGTTTAGCAAAGAACAATAAAATTCCAAAAATACTAATAAAAGATGTGTGAAAGAGATATTATCCCTGTGCAATATTATTAATAATTAACCACAATATTATTTTCACAGAAAATATCATTATCTAAGCTCATCAGACAGTAAGAAAACTCCCACAGAGACATTCTAGCAATGACCAAAATCACCACAAGACCCAGAATGCTCACTCCCAGCAGTGGCTCCCTTCACTCCCTGGACAAAATGCAGGCTGAGGTCTTGCTCTCATTGGCAGATTTTCCACCAAATTCACTGTGATCATGTACAAAGGCAAACTCAGGGATTAATAACTGAAATCTCATTATCTCATTTCTAAGATATACAGTAAATATCAGAATTAAAACTGCACAAATTGCCCAGCCCAGTTTGTTCCCCCTATGGCAGACAGAATAATTTCTACACAAAAATTATTTCTGAAGAATATTTGTAGTTTATAATAAAGGTATTKTTTGCTTCTTTATTTTTTCCTAAACAAATCATCAAGAATTAATTCAATTTATTTTCCAGAAACTTGGAAATTTGAARTTAAAATTTTTGCCCATGAGATTTGAACTCGATCTATGTAGGTTCCTCTTTAAAAAAAATTGTTTCTAACTCCCACTGGAAGAAATTAAATCATCTCTAGACTATTCAGACAGCATTTTTAYTTAGCAGGTCATAACTGAGATGAACTGAAAGGGCAGCTACTGTTAAACTGGTACTTATATAAACTTCCAAAAAAAGTCTATTATTTCAATTGATATTTCTGTTATGGAATGATTTCATCTTCTCCTCTCTTGACCTCCTACATGTTGAAGTGCAATAGTCTCTCAAATAGCTGTAGTGACACATTTAGAAAGGCAGAGCTGCCCAGCATTATTAGAACTCAGTGGAGTACATAAATATAGTTTCAGAGGCTTTTATTTCACACTCTCAGAGTCATCAGAAATGCTTAGAAATAATAATTTAGAAGTGTTTTATCAATGTTTCAGTTGTCTGGGACCCAGTGAAATGGAGATATATTTGAAATGACAGTGGATTGCAGCAAGGTGAGCAAAATATTTGGGAAAAGGTTCCATAGGAAATTCACTGCAGTCCATGTGGCTTAAACATGACTGTCAGTTATTCAAAATGTCATCTGYACACCCAGAGTGCCTCAAGCTCTGGATTAGCAGCTGATTCATTCATTGTAATTTCTATAAATGCCAGAAGCCATTCATGATCTTTGTTGTCCAAATGCATTTTGTCATAGCAAATCCCAGCAAATAGCTAATATTTTATGTTCTCTTTGATGGAGCTTTACTTTCATGTTAGAGTACCTCATTTTACCCTCTATTAATTGCTCTAGTGTAAATTTTTTAGTTACTGAAAGGTGCCATATTTCAAAAGTATATTTATAAAAGAATTTCTCTCTTCATTCCTTTCAAGCTCCTTCCAAATCAAAGCCCCTTGGAGATAATTCCTCTGGACCTCTGCAAAAGACCTTTTTTGTGCAGGTCAGAGCCAAATGATGAGGGATCCACAGGTCATGTAATGAAACTGCTATTACTGAGAGGTAACRGCATCTAAATGCATTCTGCATTTATGCCACATCTTTATGACGAGCTCAGAATCATTAAAAACCACTTGAAAGCTGCTGTGTGCTGGTGGGATGGATGTGAGATCCAGAGTGGATTTGTTTTCTGCTCCATGGAGCGTTCCCAGGCGCTGCAAGGTCCAGGCAGCCGTGAACTGATGGGGCCCAGGGCTGCTGGGCTGGGGGAAGAGAATGCATCCTCTCAGCAAGAATCACATTGCTTCAGCRTGGAAAAGGACAAGACACCCCTTTGCAGAGATGGCACTTGGGGGAGATGGGACGGGGCAACCTCTATTCAATACGCTAGCTTTCAACAATATTGATAACTCTGACAAAATCAGGAAAAAAAAATTATACAACAAGTATTTACCTGCCAATCTCCCYGTGAGTAAAGGATCTCAGGCCCAGGTGTGACAAAAGAAATTAAATCTGCTGGCACTTGGATTGTGACACTGCAGATCTTAAAATACAGACCAGGTTTAGCACCAGGGATTCAGAATCTAAGCTTTGCTCCAGTTGTGTTTCTCAGTGGCATCAACACAGCTTATGAGCTACTCATCATTCAACTGAACAAAACCAAGTAAAAGATGCCAAGCTAGCATTCAGTTTTTAATTATCAAATAATTACAATAAGTAATTTCTGCTTCTGATTAAAAAAAAAATTGGTCTCAGATGCCTCAAATATATATATATATATATACACATATCTCCTTAGATATTTACAGTGAAAAGAGTTAATTGATTAGGAAGAGGTGCCTGCATAGAAATTAGAGGTACTCTGACATAAAAATCATCAGCAGAACCTTAAAACACAATCCAGCATCCATGCTGGAAATGACAAAAATGTCTAATTCTGCCCATCAGTTTAYACCAACTTCCAAGGAATCAGGCCAGGTGCACAAGGGCCTGTACACTGCAACCATAAAATCTCCATTAGTCCTCAATCTGAGGACAKTCACATGCAAATATCATTTAAGACAGAGTAATTTTATTCCTTTCTGCAAAACTTTCTCCTCTCATTATCATTTGAAACTAATTCTAATATTTCCAAGAACACAAATACACAGATTTACTCAGGAGCTMTCACATCACAGACATCCTGAAAATATGAAGGAAAGCTTAAATCAAAAGGGAGAACTAGAACTGGAAAATATCACTTAGCAAAAGATGTTTTTCCAGCAATTTAACAGAATCTGCTGTTGTTCAGAGGGTGTAGCACCAAAACACAAATTACCTCTTCTGAAGGCAGCTGGCAGAAATGCTCAATTGTCTGTAACTCAAGAAATGGAAGTACAAGCATCAAAAAAGCAAGACAAGTGTTCAAAGGTATGTGGGCTTCTAAAGAACAACCCATGCCTCGTGCTGGATTTCTAATTCTTCTGTTCTTTCCAATAAATTGAGACCCAAATGCTCCTGTTTACCTTTYATATAAGAACAAACAGTGCCTCTGCCTGCATGAATCAACTTAGAGAAAACTTCAGGAAAGCATTCCAGTTGATTTCAGCACTGTCACCCACCTGCACAGGCTGGTTCTTAAGCAGAAACTTTTCAAATCAATGTGCAGGCTATACCAAAGACACTCCTGAAGCAATCCCAGTGAGAATATGCACTTAATATCTGTTCATCAAAGAATGATTATTCTTAGTGAGCTCAAGGCACAGTACATTCCTTTCCTGGAATGTATTATGAAAACATTTATAAATATTACATCACTATGCGAATCAAAATCTCTACATCTAAAAAATATAAGAAAAGCCACCTTACAGTTCCAGGAAACATCACGTATTGCAAGCATTCTCAAARGAAAGATAACTATATTTGAAATTTTGCAGAATCTAGGACAAAGGAATTCACTCGCCCAGCTGCTGCCTGTTCTCTCAAATGTCTTAATGAAATAATTTACTTGGCAATGATGACACAAAGAGAACTGGTAACACTATGACCCCWAACAGTTTGTCCCTACACTTCATGTATGACAAGCCTGCATTAACTCTGTTAAATTCAGGGCAGCAACACCAACATCTGCTCCTTTCCTGTTTTGGGAATTTCCACATGGAGACACCTGCTGGAGAGGCACAGATTATTAAACTGAGGCTAAGTGAGATAAAGGTGCTTCCAAATGACTGCTCCTGATGTGAACAGTTTCACTGTGACCCCAGACAGTGTTCTACAATTCAGAAGACTGGCTAATTGTCTTAAAAGGACTGAGTTTTATAAAGCTCTTCAGAAGAAATGCAAAATTACAGTCTGATTTAATACACTCTCTCCATCACTATTCTCCTTGTACAGTCTTCAAGCATCAAAATACCCAACCAAGCTGTGGGACAGGATGGAAAATCCTTGAGAGCAGGTGGAGAACTTCTGGAGACAAACACCCAGACATCAACCCTTCTGAGCAGTGCATGTRAACGTAGGATTTGTATCATATGATTTGTACCTCTGATTTTTTTACTTGGTACTCAATTTACTGTTTGAAAGGATGGTAAGGATAAAGGMAAAAATCATCAGAAACATAGGAGTAAACAAAATTCATCCCTGGGAGCTATTTTCACTGAGATCCATTCCATCTTACACAAGGATGATACAACAAAACAATCGTGGGAACCTCCTTTCAAATCGGGATAATTAAGGACAATGCAACAATTCCAGGTCTCATTCCTGTCCTCCCTTGAGTAACCTTGACCCCTGTGTCCCAGATCTCAAGGAAATGCCGCGAGAGGAACCAGCCTGGCATTTATAAAGTCTCATTTTGTTCCTACTGTAGTGGTACTGCAGCTCCCTGGGTCTGCTTGGCTCTTGCAGCATCACAGGCAGAGAATTTTGGTATGGTTCTGCAAGTTTTGTTTGGCATACTGTAATTTTTAATCAGAGATAGTTTTTTAGTCCTTAGAAAATTAATTAAATTAAAAATGTCATGCTTGAATGTGTCATATATCAATTTTGAAGACTTAATTATAAGAGGGAATTAAGCTTTGATTAAGCTTTTCTTCTGAGAGCAGTAGCTGTCATTCTCCTTTGTCTTAAAATAAGGGAATCTTTTTGGCTCAGTCTACAAAAATGTCACTGTATTATTTATTCCTGACAACACTGTCTAGAAGTCAGCCTGGTCTGAAGACAAACACTGCAGGTACCAYGGTCATTTTCTGCATTCTGCATCCTCAGAGAGCCATGGCATTACAGTCTCCTTGTAAAAACTGGGAGAAAAAAACAACACAAAGTGGCAATAACAAAACTTTTAGAATCACATAGTTTGGATCAATTTGTTGAAGGAAGGTGACATTTAAAAAAGGAAATTTTTTCTTGTGTTACCAGAAAATGCCTATTGGGTTTTTGAGCTTTCAGGCATGATAAAAGTGTGGGCAAGTTGTGGAGACTCCTGTACCTAAATTGATAGAGAAAAATCTAATAAAACTGAGCTAATGAGAAACTAAATCAGGAAATTTCAAAATCAGAACTCTTAAAAACAAAGCACTAACTCTAGCTAGAATGGGGGGCAGGGGGGGTATGTGTACTTCTGAACTCCACACTTAGCCTGTTTCACTCATTTGATGTATTTCCATGAGAGCAAAGCACATACAGGCAGGCAATATGTTCTTAGGAACTTCTGCAAGCCCTCAACACTCAGCACCCAGTAACAAGAATTAAAATGCAGCAGCAATAGAGGCTCAGTTTGAACAGTRACTGAAGGCTGCTTAACATGGAGGGAAGCAACACCCATAGAACAGGACCATTTCCATGGAATGCACATGCCAATCACCCTCCTGGACAGATTCCTATCACTCAGAGTCCTGCCAGGGGTATACATTAATTTTAATCTGGAAATAAGTTGCTACATTTAATTCCAAAATCATTAACGGCTGCCCCTGTGTTAATGTAAATTAGATAGCCCCATAGTTTGGCAGAGGAAATGAAATCTGACTGATGCAAAGCAGAAACAGGGAGAGCTTCTGTTATTATTTGTATTATTACAGCAAAGAAAGGGCACAAATGCTGAATTTAGAAAATGGAAATCAAGGCTGCATTTGAACAGACCTGTATTGTTGCAGAMAATACTTGTCTGAGAGAATAACTAGGAGGAGAAAAGAGAAGAAAAAGCAAGCACTCTACGTTTTACAGATAGGAGCAAAAGCAAAGAATTCAGTGGTTTTATCCCACACAAGTATAGACAAACTAACTGAAACACCTTAGCTGAGAAAACAGAAGCTTGAAGCTTTTTCTTTATTCAAGGGGAAGATCTATGTACAGCAATGTAGAAATGCCACACATTTGTCCATTAACTATTCAGGAAGCCTGAGGCAGCAGCATGACTACATTGAGTCTCATTAAATATCAGAATTCGGGTGGGATAAATCCAACCCAGAGAGGTTTTTCGATTTGCCCTGGGTCAGACAGGGTGATTCAGCAAAGTAAAGAACTGAATCAAAAACTGTGAGCCCCATKCCATTCCCAAGGCATGGTCCAAAGGCATTTCCAACACCATTAGTGAGATACATAAAACTGAATTCTGAAATGCCCTTGCCTAAATGAAGCCTCAGACAGTTTGGTGAGACCTGGACATGCTGAGAATTCCAAACACACCTTCTCAGCACCTTTCTGAAAAACTCCCACAGGGAGCAATTGCAATAGAACTGGTCTTGTAGCCCCCAGGTAATTGCAAAGTGCCTCAGAGCACAGACACAGCTTGCATCCATTTTCCATTTGTGTATTTCCATGTACAAACCCTCAGGGCTCAGCTTGCCAAAGACAGGCTGCTCACCAGGGAGGCAGGTCAAGCCCTCAGGAAGGGGGCAAATGTCCATTTGGACTCTGTGACTTCTGCCTGGACTTGTTTACCCAGGGGAAACTCCACAGAAAGTTAAGAAAATAATGAAGTGTTACTGCTCACCCAAAGCCTGCTGTCTCTGAGGTACTTGGAAGGGATGATTGATGTCTGGAAGAAGGAGCTGACACTGCCTGTCATTGGTGCCTGTCTTATTTCTCCTGCATTACTTTTCCTTGGAGTGGGCATAGAAGTTAACTCAGAGATTATAGAAACACAGGAGGAGGGAGTGATAAACAAAAATAAACCCATCATAAGCAGCAAAAAATTATCTGAATGCAACCTAGCTAAATGCTGACTTATTTACTTCAGTGTCCAGCCTGTTTGGATTGTTACCTTCTCAGAACAGTGGACAAACTCCCACCTGAACCTGCTCAGGAGCTACCACCACATGACATTCACTGTCTCCTTGGTCCACTCATTTGAACATTTCAAGTTCACACTGAACTGCTAATTCTAGGAATCACTAAAATTAGAAGAYGCTTCCTCTAAAGCCACCAAATGCAAGATACAAACAATTTCACTTTATAATCCAACTCTTTAGTACTTCAGAGAAAGGTGACAGACAATTCTCATTAATCTCCACAAGTGTTTGCTTGTGGCTGAAGGAGGGAATTAAGCAGATGAAGGTCAGGTCTGTATCTGAACAGCCACTGCAAATGACCTACAATACTTCCAGCCAAACACTTAATATTCCAGTCAAGCAGAGGAAATGATCACAGTATAGAAAGCTTATGACAGAAATGGCTTTGCAATATTTATATTTAACAACCCCAAATAAAAAATAACACACAAAGTACAATGCTTCATTTGCCATTCTGTGCATGCCCTCCCCAGAGCAGCCCACAATAACACAGGAATGCAGGATGCACCATATCAGAGCAGAAGATTGTTCTGTCAAGAGCAGCATCCTGCCTGCATTTCAATGATGGGGAAAGTATGCCTTGGTGTGGTTTGTATTATAATTTTTCAAGGTTACTGAGTACTTCTGRATCCTTCTGAATGAGAAGTGCTATGCAAACACTGATAAATAATTTTATTATATATRTGCAGCTGTAATTTAGTACTAGAGGGAGATAGGCCATGGAGTCCAGTTAAAATTCTTGGAACTCAGAAGAAAATTTTTCTTTTTCTTTGAGCAAATAAGCCAAGTGGGAGAGCCATGAAATCATTAAATCATTCTAAATTTTTTTTTATTCAGAAATGTATTATTCCTGAACAAAGGCTTTGAGGAAAATGGATTTAAATACAGTGAGCTACATTGCCTTTTAAAATAAATAAATAAGCACAAAATTTAAAATTACCCATGATATYAGTGTTTACTCAATCTTCTTAGGTAACTTCCAGATAATTTTGATAKGTGCACATTTTCAAGCAACGTTTGGATTTCCCAGTGTGCTGTCACACATAGAGCACAGCTCAGATTCTCCACACTGAAATCAATTCTGAGCTGAGGGGCACAGCCTATATGGCAGAAAGAGGTATGAATTATGTACCTGCTTAGCCTCACTTCTGCTTTTGGCTTCATGTTTGTAAATCTATACTAAACACATTAAATGAAATGTGTTTCAAAATGCCAGGTGGGACCAGATGGAGCAATACATTGGGCAGGCTTTGGAAATATTTATTCAATGGAAAATGAGACTAAGTGCAGTGGTTCACCCTGTTTATCCAATTATTCTAGCATGCTGGCAACAGAAGCCATCACTATACACCCCAGAAGAAAGACAAAAACCCCAATTTTGTCAAATATCCAACTAAAACTTCGGGATCCCTGGCAGGCAGGGATGARCCCTCTCAGAGGCAAAGGCCAAGGCAAGCAATGGTACCTGGACTCTCTGCACTTCCATTTCTTTTCAGGGGTCATTGGCAAATTTCCTACTCTGTGACTGTTTCCCCACCCATTCAAACAGGTCATTGAGAGCTTTATTTAGTACTTTGTTGAAAACACCTTTTTAATCAACCCAAATCTAGTTTCATACAAATATTTTAATATTCCAACAAAGATTTGCTGAATATCATTGCTGTAATTTCAAAYCCTGTTTTTTCCTGCCTTGAAAGAAATACGACAACACCATTCCCTTTTGAGAGACATTTCATATATTTTTCTCACTTTCTTGGCTTCTTCAAGGTACTACATTATTCATTTCAGTATTTATCTATTTTGCTTTCTTATTTTTACACTGTCCTTCACTCCCTCCAGTCACATGAGACTCACATTTATCAGGTTCTCACATACACACTTAAATCTTAATCAAACAGACCTCAGATGTATAATGCCCTAAAAACATCCAAATTCCTCCTRTGAGCACAGTTTTAACACAAAGTTTATGTGAAACCTTATAGTAGCACTGAGGGTACCACTGCTCTTATTTTAACCATGAACATTTGTGTTCTCCAATCCAGTTACCCTGGGGAATCATAATGCCTCCCCTCACCTTCCCAACTTTGTTTAGATCTGATGAGACACCATTTGCAGGCAGGCATTATGTATTCCACTGGCTCCAGTATTAATTTTTCTTGCTGTCAATGAGACCTCTACAAATTAAAGAGCTATGCAGAAATGAAGCCATAACAGCAGACGCTGCCATGACTTTCAGATACCACAAAGAAAATAAATGAAGCCATCCAGCAGTTCTGACAACTTGATAACACAACATATCTACCTCRACCAAGGTATGGAACTCGAAATTACTTTATCCAGCAGTGGCCTCAGTGTTTTTTCATGCAAAGTCAGGCACATCACACCTCTACTGCAGATGACAAGTCATTGCTAATTAAACCATAACCCATTAGTAGTCATAAACACAATAGCAATAGATTTGGAGTTCAGTGACACTAGCTGGAATATACAACAAACTTCCAAATGTGGAGCCCATCACAAATTAAATCCTTTAAGCCACATAAACAGAAGACACCTATTTGTTTGACATGGAAAAAAAACAGAAACCCAAAAAAAAATCCATCCCAAAAAACCCCACCGAAACCAAAAAAACCCACAACTTCACTTTAAAATATTCAAACAAAATTGAAACTACATCTTTCTCTGTAAGGAGACATTCTGAAAAGTAAGGGCCTTTGTGAGAACTGTTTGTCACTGCATTGGCACTGTGGCCCACTCAAAGAAGCAGAGGTGGTTTTAGAGATCTYGGCCAGTTCTGGTTTTTCTCTGTGGCCATCTGCAGTATTAGTGTGGTGAATTCCCGATGTCAGAGCTCGGGACATTCATGGGTCTGACTTTTTTAATTGAAAAAGAATAATGAAATAAAAATCAACCTAATTTTTATTATGGAATGCCAGCTCATGATAATGTGATCCCTTGAGATTCGAACTCTGCATTTTCCCAAGGGATTTGCTTTAAGCATACTCATAGATTTTCCAGTTAGAGGAAACATTATGGTACACAAGAAAAGCATATGTAATATGTGACTGACCTTAACCTTTCTGAGCTCAGCTTTCCTCAGTTTTTCTCTGCAGCACTTCAGCTCACACCATCCCTGAGTTTTTCCTCTTTACCTTGTAACTTTGAGTTTAAATAAAAAATTTAAACATTTGAAATGAGATATAGCAACCWTACTCAGGCTCTCTGTAAAAATGGTAGATTTATCACACAAAAAACATGACATTGGGTGCCAGAAAGCCTCAGCTACATTTAGAGAGAGAACTACAACTTCCTGGTATTTGGCAACAGAGGGAAAGTAATGGTGTTGTAACATGGAAGCCRAGCATCCTGGTACTATGCAACAGTTTATTAATCATCTGTTATGGAGTAGAGAATGAGAACTGGATTTGATTTTTCAGTACCTAAATATGACAAGTTCTCTTTTCAGTCAAGCACATAAAAAAACCCAACCTATCTAGAGCTCAGAAAGGAGATGGGTCTTCAAGTAAATGCTTTTCATTTTGTTRTATCTCTAGTAAACTCTGCCAAACCAAAAGAAAGATGTTTTAAATGTTGCTGTATTACAATACATGACATTATAATAGAACACAGCTTCATTTCAGTGTTGTTTCATCCTTCTAGAAAAGAAGATTTTTATTATTGAGGGAAGGGACCAACAAATCCCATCCCTTGYTTAAGAGGTCAAAACCTCTTACTGGGAATATTTGTATATTTTTAAGCTATGAAATAGGCAATGGCCCCAGCTGCCTCTCACCTTCATTTGCTAATCATATGAAGAGAAATTTAAGTGRCTTTTAAGATGCACCCTTTTCTGCTGCAGTGGGTAAGGGTTTGCAATCCAGTTTAGGAATGCAGAATAAACACATGGAGAAGACTTGTACAATTTATCCAGGACAGCTATGAAAATCTCAGCTACCTATTACCAGCTGTGGTTTGCAGATATGCCACCTTAATTTGGGAATATTTACAAAAAACTTTTCTTATTTCAATGTCCCTGTAGGATGCCATTAATAATTAGTTTTACCAGCAGTACTCCAAACTAAACTCAATTTTCATTTTTATTATGAGTAGTACTCACTGAACACCAATTTTCAGAGTTTTCATTAGGTCTGGGAACTGTAGGACAGTGGCGTTCCAGCAGAAGATAATTTCTGTAACACAGAATTGCAGTGGCACCAACAGCTCTGCTGGGAATCTGGTTTCATGTAGGCTTGGAAAAGCTCCCACACACACCCAGTGTCAAACAGGCTTTGCTACAGAAAAAACCCTCTTAGCAAAATAGAGAGGGACTGTTGTGGTGTTGGGGTCCCCAGGACGAGGTGAGAGACGAGAATCTGACTCCAAGTTCTCAGAAGGCTGATATTATATTTATATTATATTATATTATATTATATTATATTATATTATATTATATTATATTATATTATATTATATTATATTATATTATATTATATTATATTATA
>JACDOX010000016.1:1378459-1438604 GCA_014549065.1 Cardinalis cardinalis | reverse complement strand
TGCCCTGCTCCAAACAGCCTGGGAGCTGCCTGGCTCACACGCTAGCTGAGGTATTGAAATCTGAGGTAATTAAAAGATAAATATTTTCAAAAAGTTTAAAAGACTATTTTCAGGCAGTTTTGTTTGTTTTCTTTTCTGCAGTAGATTTTTGGCATGGCAGTGCTGTCCTCCACAGGTKACCTCAGCCTCCTTTCCTGCACCATTCCCTGGAAGCCTTACTACTCCCTCAGGATGGCATGGCWGGTCCTCAAATCCCACAAACGCTGTTTGTGACTGCCAAATGAGACTTGCTCTGTCACAGACTAAGTCTCTGCGGCTCTTTTTGAAGTCCACAATGCTTTGAGTTCATTTTTAAATGCAGTCATCCCAGAGGAAAATCTTCAAATTGTTGTCAGGACAGTGACGGAGCTTTGTGATGCTACAAAGCCCTAAACTCTGCCTAGCAGGGATAAGATGCTTCATATGTGTATGTACTGTGTCTGCCATCCCAGTCTCATTCTGCAYCAATGGAGAGAGAATACACAGCTAACAGTAAGAAAATATTATTTTTTCTTTTCCTTCTTTCATCATTTTTCAAGCAAAAGTTAAGCCCAGCGCTTCTTTTCCAAGTTARGGTGGCTTTAAAAGTTAATAACAATAACAAATTACTGAAGGAAATGCATAACATGCCCAAGGAAAAAAGCAAGYTACCACTGCTGTGTATTCCTCATTCAGCAACAACACAGATTTTACAAAGTGCTTCAGGAAACAAGAAGAGCCTTTCACCTTCCTTATAGCCTGAAACAGCTTACTGCAAATATAGTGAAGGAATATGCTAAACATAGGAAGAGAAGATATCATCATATGGTTGTTTTAATTAGGCCYTTGAAAGCCCAAGGAGTGGAATTTTAAGACTATATACTGACATTTTARGCCTATGCATAATGAATATTTAAACAATCCCGTGAATTACCTGCCTAGAATTAGAATTACAGCCTTTATTATGACCAGTGATATTCCTATTAGCATGGGTTTAGACAGTGCAATTTTCAACAGCTTTGTGCTATAAAAGGCTGCTCTGTCAGGTGTAAGTGAGCCTCAATTTCACATGAAGAATCACAGACATTTAAGAAATTATCTCATAGCAGTTATCACCTCATGTGAGAGTGCAACAACACATTTCCTCTGCACTCCTAAAGACACCAGAGAGGCAAAATTTGCTCGAAAATCACACCTTAAGGATAGACAGATAGATGCAGAGAGAAAATACACACACTAAAAGGGGAGTAGTGTACATACAGCATTCAAATGGCCCCTTGACAATAGCCAGGGCAAATAAACACCTGTAATGAATAAATAAAYACGTGTAATGAATCCTGCCCAGCCCACATCCCTCTCCCTGTGTGAGGGATGGCAATGGAGGCCCTGAAGCAGGAAAGTGAGCAGTGTACTCTTACTGCACTAATTAATATTTAGTCAGCTATATTCTGCTACCCATCTTTCAGCCTGTGAAGCTCCTGTCCTTGTTCCCCAGGACATCCTGGACTACAGGGATGGATTAACACACTGGGAAATGTTTGCTAGTGTTAATTGTAGTATTCATTAATAGTTTGGAGCCCAGCCTTGATTGCTGATAGTTTTTCTGCTGGGTACAGAGGTTCAAATTCTCTGGRAAGTTGTTTTATAGCCTCTAAAGTCCACTAAAAAGATAGAATTCAGCAGAAGTTCCAAGACAAGACATRGCAGTTGTTATGCAGATTTACACTGTAAGAGAAATTAATGTTGCAGATAAATATATCAGTTAAAGAAGAATAATTTTTATTCCCAGCATTCTCTAGGAATACTGCTGTCTTCTCTTTTCTGCTCTTTAATGAACCTATTCAAGCTGAGATTTACTGCTTTAGACYCAGAAAATGCAAAGGCAGAAGAATTCTTTTTATTTCTGTGTCTTAAATTCAAGTTTAATATATAATTCTGGGCAGTGACAGCAACTCTTGAGCTTTAACCTTAAGATTTTGGCAGTTCTTTTATTAGTAAAATTGCTGCTGCCTCTTTTGAATATAGACTTCTGCTAGTSTAGTTTCTTACTAGTAAAGCAGTAACTTTTCTCTGAGTACATATTTACAAAGCTGTGGCTGTTTGTCCAAGTCTATCCATCTACACACAGTCTCCACAGCACAGTTACTCACCTCAGTCTTAAGGATTTTAAAACATGTTTAATATCACTTTTTATCACCTCATTCTGCAAGCTTTAACACAATGACTGAGGAAGGGCAATTCTCAGAACAAAATGAACCTGAACCTTCCATTTATGAAAAGCAAAATGATGCCAGCCATACTTCATCACTGGCAATTAAGCATAATTTCTGGTGCCAGAAATAGGAGTAAAGAGATTGAAAGACAGACAAGAGAACTSGCTTCATCTCCTAGGCACTTTGAAAAATTTACTTTTAAAACCACAAGCTCTTTGCCTGGATAGTTACCTGAGTCCAGAGACACAAATCCAGTCAGGCTTTCAAAATAATGTCCTTAACCTCTCCTTTGCTTTAAAGGTTGTGGCTTCTATCCAACACGTGTAAAATCAAGTAGGTATCTTGTGGGGGGGAAAAAGTTACTTTTTCCCATAACTTACTCTAAAATCCTTTCTCCTGTTACTGAATCTTGCTTGTCATCTATTTTGTCCATTAAACACACTCCAACACTGCCTTCAGGAAGGCACAGTTCCTATTGTGGACTGCCTAAGAGCAGTAGCTCTGACTGCTCTAAAACACCCCAGTCCTAATGGCTAAGCCCCTTTTAGCGCCAAAAATAAAACAAAACAAAATAAATGCAGGCTTAGCACATTTCCTATCACTTGCAATCAAGCAGCTCATGTAATGTTCTCTGTGCTGGAGAGCACAGAGAGTTTAAATGAAACCTTCCTGAGCAGACACCCTCATCTCCATCAGCACCCAAGCAGCCCTGGGGGCACTGAGTGAGCTCCTAATGGTGAAACCCTGAGGCATGGAATGGAAGTCACAGGCTGTGGCTGTCCTGCTAAGTGTGTTTCACATACCCACTGGAATCTGATCCTTTGGGAAAGTGGCAGCAACTTCGGGAGCTGCTGAAGCAGAGAATCTCTAAGGCTGCGACCTCTGTCAGCTGAAAACTCTGTTCATTCCAACTTCACTCTAAGGCCAGAATAGGAGTTACCACGTGAAATCCATTACTTATCTTAACACCTTATCAATATGCCCCTAAATTCTACATGTTTATGCTTTAAAACCTTTGTTGGGCATTGATAAGCATAAAGCTAATGAAGCAAAGGTGCCAAAGTGAAAGGAACAAATAGCAGGAAGAGAAAAATATTCCCATGCCTACTCATTGCATTTCAATGATGCCAGTCTCTGAGAAGTTTGGAAATGGAGTCTAAGAAATAATCACATTCTTGACCATGCTGTGCCACCAACAATACATTTTGAAATATTAGGGAAGGTCAATTTGCAATAAATTCCAGGGTATGTAATTATGTGCCAAGAAGAGTTGCTAGCTTTAACCTTCATACCTGTAGCTTTACCCCTCTGTTAAAGCCAGAGATGGTAGAAGGATGGGAAATATCACTCCAAACTGACATGAGCTCTACTTGGCCGTGAGAAATTACAATAATTAGTGTGCATACACATACACATACACATATGTCAGCACAAGCTTTGCATGTCTATGTTTGAAATATAAATAGCAATAGTGAAAAATTAACATATCAGTCTCAGAAACCCGTATGTGCCTTCTGCTTAACTGTGACAACATGGAACAYAAAGATCCACAAATTTAGAGCACCATCTGGAAAAGTCCCATTAAAAATATTCTTAGATGTTATGTCCTTARCAAGCAATGAAAGTACTAATAAAAAGTACAAAATTATTATTGTATATAAGAAAACAGAGCATATTCAGAAAGGCTTGTTAAAGGACCTTGACAGGCACAGAATAATTAATATGAATGACTAGTTTGTAATCTATTTGTGTCATAGTCATGGTTCCAACTTACAGCATTTCTKCTTCTTCAGGCAGCACATAACTTAYRATCTGATTTGTTCCCAATTCTTTGTCTTTTGCTTTTTCCTGACAATTTCTGGACTTCAGGTATTTATTAATTAATTGAGTTCTTTCATTTAATAATATCTTTACAGTTGTCCATATCCTCTTCCAGGACTGAAATACATTCATCATGGATAAGAAGCCYGCAAAATAAAAGAACATACTGTGGCTATGYATTTTTTTTKAAWYCTGTGGTGAAATAACACCTTTATGKTTGGCTWTCARGGACATATACAGCCACTTCTAAAACAAATAAAGATAGATTTTTTTTTCCCTGAAAATGGAATTTCATTGTCAAGGGTATACAATGACTCCTGACTCCATAGGAAATATTAATATATTTGATACATCCAGGGCTTGTTTTCAAGGACACTTGTTTTGGGTTCCTGAGGATTTCTTATTTGAATTTTTAATATGGTTGGGGTTTGGGTTATTTTTTTATTATATGCTTTTATATTTGATGCCTAATATTCTCCATTTGGTGAATGATTTTAAAAAGGCTTTCTGTTAAAAACAGGGTCACCCAAGGTAAAGGACTGGTAAGGTTGTCTTGTAACTTAGATGACAATCATAAACCTTTAACAGAATATATTAAAAAACAAAGTAGGTGAAATGAAAGGTGTTTAACCAGTCCAAGCAGTGGGATTTCTTTAAAAGACATGGCATAAATCTATAAAAAATGAGAACAGCACCAGAAATTAATATCAACTAAGAACAGACAAAAGGGATCCATTCATCAACTAATCCAGCCTCCAAGATTAATCTAGCTACCTCTCATCTCCTCTGGCTTCAATTAAATCCCCCTGTCTAGTTTCTTGAGTTGGTAAATCTTTTAAAATTAATTCCACACTCCTGTTTGCAAGACTGTTTTACTTCCAGCCCYGGCTAGAATGGCTGAGAGCCTGGCAACTAGTATATCTCCTCATTTGCTTCCATATTTAAACAGGCTGTTAAAAATGTTCTCCATGGCCAAGAACAGAGTTTAAATATATTTCTCAACCCAGTAATAGAGGACTGCAGTCAGACCAGTCACTCTGAAAAGACCATGTCCTGTAAGCTGTTTAATTATCCTATAAGAACACAAATTATTTAAAATGCTCCCACCCCAAAACAATCCTGTAAATCATTTCACAGTGCTTTATCACRTTTAAGTGCTCTCCAATTTCCCTCCAAGCATGTAAACCTTTTCCATCCATTATTCTTCTGTTTTATGGGACTCTGTAATTTCCTTTAAAGAAGTTGGTTGAATTTCAAATTGGAGCCAACATAAATCTATCAGGTGTTTATATTAGTGAGGAAAGCATAGGAAATTCCCAATGCAGTGGTTGTCCTCTGGCCATAGTAAATGYCAGCTCTGCCTCTACACTTTGGTTTATTCCTCCTTTCCTGTGTTTCCTTCTGTACAAAACAAGAGGGAARTTCTTATAAGCTGGGCTGCCCTTGGCACTTTGTTCCTGACARGCAGCAGAGCTGCTTATCCCCAGTAAGGGGCTAATTACAAAYCACAAAYGGGATGGGACTGCTGGGAACGTGCCTTGAGCTGGTTTATYTTCCAGCATCACTCTCATTCCATGGTTACGGCAATGGGAAGATGCCCTCAGTTCACATCCCAGGCAGCGGACAAAAAACTTAATGCTACAAGTTACTTTAAAAGTTCTTTGACCAATCACACAAAGCAAAAGCACATTGACAGTAGTTCTATCCAAGCACTATAAGCACAGGTACCTTTGGTTAAACAATGCTTGCTTATTTTGAATACAATACCTGCTTGTAAGCCTTAAAACACAATACACAGAGCTCCATTATTAAGTTTAAAACTTCCTAATATCTCACTAGATAAACTTTTCTGTAGCTTAAGGAGTTACTCTAGACAAGCATTAATGCACAGACCATTGTTCTATTTGTCCTTACTTTTCTACTTCTTACATAATTTYTCTGCTGACCTATCTCATGGCTGCTGCTTAGCTGTAATCACAGTTCTGCTGTCTCTGAGGCCTGCCTTTTGCAGCTTTCCCAAAMCCCTCTGATTTTATGGATTCCCACACTGCTGACCTCATGTCAAAATCACCAAGTCCGGACAGGTGTGGCTGAATCTCTCCCCATAGGTCTGACCATCACACCTGCACAAACAATGGGAACAACCAGCAGCTTTGCAGGCAGCAGCAGCAGCTGCACTGCATCCCCACAGCCAGATGCAGGCAATGCCAACCTGCCTCTGCCACCAGTGCCTGCAGACACTCCACAGACATCTGAAGTGCTGTGATCAACCTCCCAGCAGCTCCTTCTGAGCAGAAGGCAGAAGTGTGCAAACATGGTTAGATTGCCCTGCTTGCAGAACCTCTCACTSTGAGTGCCCTGCTCCTGCTCACCCTGAGAACAGAATCACCTCTCACTGTGAGTGCCCTGCTCCTGCTCACCCTGAGAACAGAATCACCTCTCACTGTCAGTGCCCTGCTCACCCTGAGAACAGAATCACCTCTCACTGTGAGTGCCCTGCTCCTGCTCACACAACAGAATCACCCCTCACTGTGAGTGCCCTGCTCCTGCTCATCCTGAGAACAGAATCACCTCTCACTGTCAGTGCCCTGCTCCTGCTCACACAACAGAATCACCTCTCACTGTGAGTGCCCTGCTCCTGCTCACCCTGAGAACAGAATCACCTCTCACTGTCAGTGCCCTGCTCCTGCTCACCCTGAGAACAGAATCACCTCTCACTCTGAGTGCCCTGCTCCTGCTCACACAACAGAATCACCTCTCACTGTGAGTGCCCTGCTCCTGCTCATCCTGAGAACAGAATCACCTCTCACTGCGAGTGCTCTGCTCACCCTGAGAACAGAATCACCTCTCACTGTGAGTGCCCTGCTCCTGCTCACACAACAGAATCACCCCTCACTGTGAGTGCCCTGCTCATCCTGCAGAACAGAATCACCTCTCACTGTGAGTGCCCTGCTCCTGCTCACCCTCCTCTGCCTCCCTCGATGTGTCAGGAGCAGGCACGGACTGTGAGCTCTCCAAGGCTATTGATTCTGACATGCCTGCCATTTCCTTTGCAAAATAACTCGCCTCTTTGCTACATAGAACCCTGGCAAAGCAACATTTACCATCTGGCTCTTAAACAAGGGGCAAGGAGCAATGCCAAGACATATTGTTCTGCTCAAAAATGTCAGCGATCCTTTTATCTGCGGATGGCATTTGGGAAGTTGCCTTGACTGGCAGAACAGCATCTCTGCTGTTTTGCTCTCTGCCTTTAAAACTGAAAGCCCTGTGTCCTATATTGCACTCTCTTAAGTCTGTCAAGGTAAATAAATATCCTGCCATCTGCACCTTCCACAGCAAAATAAAAAATTAAAAAAAAAATAAGCTAACACAGCCTGGCATATTTCCAGGCAGATAAAACATTGATGGCCTTGGTGAAAGGGGAGAGGATACAGACTTCAGTGGGCAAGGTTGCAAGATTAASCAACAGTGAATGAGCAGTTTTTGATTCACTTCTGTCAAGTTCAAGAAAAAGCATCATGCTCCAGCTCTGGATAGGGCGGTGCCCTTGGTGGCATGGAATGAGTTTTTGCATTGTTTTCTGCTAAGGAGATAATGGTCAAAAGCAATGCTGCCTTGAGGGAAGGCTCTAACAGGAACCATCCCTGAGGTGTCTCAGGAGCTGCAGGACAGCCCCACACCCTGCCCAAAGCATGCTGCCCCTCACATGCACTTCTGTGGAAATGCACAACACTGCAAACCTCCCAAATGTTCCAGTTCTCTCCCCCGTGGCACTGTCCTACAGAAATGTAGGATCTCACGGAGAGCAGGTGGTGCTTGCCACAAGGACCCACACATTTACCTGGCACACGTCAGTTCCTGAGTTCATCACCCAGAAATGGCAGCTTCTGAWGGAACCAAAAACTGATCAACAAAAAGGAGGGGGGGATTTTCCAAAGCTCTTCCCATGGAGACAAAAATCAGCCTGACCACACCTGCTCCACCTGCTGATGGTCACAGCTGAATTCACATCTCACCAGCAGCTATTTTGTGTCAGTGTCATGGTGATGTCAGAAAAGAACCCATTAGTAAAAGAGGAAGTGTTGGAATTACTTTAAAGGGTTGGCATATGGCTTAACATGGTAGAAATTAAAAGGCCAAAGGAGGTGATGCTCGAAAAGGGACATGAGAAATTGTGTGGTGATGATAATTACAGCTAAGTTAATTATTGAGATACAATAAATATTTGTTTATTAATTTACTTTTAAGATTGATGCCTCAGGCAAAGAAGAGTGTGTATCTTCTGAAAGGATCCCTGCTGAATAGCACTGCAAGATGTGAAGTGAGGATGCTCTTTTATACTACTTCTTCAAAATTATAGGAGCTATCCCTGCTATGAAGAACAAATTATATGAGCTGAATTAAAACCAGCAAAATCACTTCCTCACAGGTTGTACAATAAAGAGTTCCACAGGGAAAACATCTTCAATGAAAGGCTACCAGAAATGTCAGTTTCTTGCCGAACTGTATTAATAGAAGAATAAAGTTTAAATTATTTAAGCAGTAACTCCTCATTTTCTACACTTCCATCAAACTTTAAAATTCTGAAGGAAGATTTGCTCAGTTTGACTTTACAGTTGGCTGGAGGACAGCAGAGACACTCCTATCAGGAAACAACATGTTTACATATTAAGACTGAAAAGAGTCATTCAGCAAATCTAAGTTAGAAATATCAGAGCCAGAAATACCTGAAGCTCTAAATAARACACAAATACACAGTACTGAGACTTTGGTACTATTTAGCTTCACCAGGAGAGGTAAGAGTATAGACACACTTTTGTTTTCCAAATTTTCAGTGACGTATCGAAGTGGGGGAAGACGAAAGGCTTAGGACTCAACTGGTACCATCCAAAAGAAAAACCAACTTTAAATTGTGGCTGAGACTGAGAATGGTGTGCTAGTTCTGAAGATGGAAAATGTGAAAAAACATTTGAATGAGAGCATACTCTTGAAATGCAATTCCCTCTGTTTTGTTAGGGAGCTGGAGGAACTAAGTGGAACAAGTCTGATCACATCTTCCAACCCACAAAATGGTTAGAAGAGAAAAATAATTTTATTTCAGGGAAAGGCTTGGGACATGCTCCTCTACTTGGAGCCCATCCTAAAAGAAAAAGGTCGGTTTGGAGTCTTCCTCAGTCAGAATTTGACTTCCATTTGTTTCCTACACACATCCTTTGTGACCACCTGGTGCCACATGGAACACTGTGTGCATTTGTTCCAAGAGGTGAACAAACYCAGCACTGACCCAGCAGCTCTGCAGCACAACAGGAATTCCTAAAAGAGGAGGAAGTGCTCAAGTCTCAYGCTGAGAATAAAACAACCACATCTATTTTCCAAGGAGAGGAAGCAGCTCTAATGGCAGAGAACTTAGTTAAAGCAAGAAGGAAAAAAGATTTAAAAAAAAGAAACACAGACGTTCCATCTGGTTTCCCAGCTGCTTCTGCAAAGAAAAATCTCTCCCTGTTGAAAATTACAAAATTGTTKTTATAGTGCAGCTCTTTCAGAAAAAAAAGCACAAGAATTCTTGACTGACAAGGCCTTTCAATAATAGCAGAAGTCAAGTTTTGTCTTGCACTTGTTATRTTATTTGCATATGAGAGATTTTCCTAAATTACACACGAGAGATTAAATAAAACTGAAGGAATTGTAGGAATATGCTATAAGCAAAATCATAACCTAAAGTCAAAGAATAAAGGAAACACAGGCAAAAGAGCTGTTTCTCTGAAGAAAACWATTATTTCCTTGAGTTTAAAATCTGTGAAGGAATTTCAGCTTCCCACAAGCCTGATGCAGGGAAAGATCAGGGCACATAATAATTTTGACTGGTCAAAAAACTAATTTTTTGGAAGATCTTGTCTTAATAAAGATATTGAATATTGTGGCTTYATGCAGCAGTCAGAGGAAAGCTGCCTCTTTCCCCCACACTCCTCCTCACTGAGAGGGGACAGAGCAGGGTGAGGGTGCTTCCCACAGGCTGCTCCTTCCAAACCTTCCAAGCCCTATCCGGGTTGCTCTAGGGCAAGAAATAAAACGACATGGACACTGGAATTTCCTAGGTAAAAAGAAGGGTAGTTTAATTTTTGACTTCAACATTTATAGATTTTTCMAAAGTGACAGTGGATTGGAGGATGACAGCGCCACCTCTTCAACGATACTGGACAAACCAAGAGTCTATCAAATTTCTCCTCTTCTAGAAAAGAATGTRAAACAATATTTACACAAAACTGTGTGAGAAAGTTYGTTACAAGAATGTAAACACCAGAAGGCTTRGAAGAACAGGGTGACACGCCTGCCCTGGAGCTTCGTGTCCCAGGCTCCAGGCCCCAGGAGTTTGCAGAGGTTCTCTTTGCTCGCTGCTGCGCCCACCCCAGCCCAGGCAGAGCCTGCCTGGCCTGAGAGGCTGAGCACATCCCCAGCCCCACAGATCCCTCCTGTCCAGGCTCCCTTAGTGCCAAAGTGCCTCTGGAAACGCCCTGGGACAGGGTCATTGCTCCCTTTGCAGACAGGGCTCTCTGCACTCACTGGCAAATGCTGGGATCAGCTAATCTGTGCATTCCACAGCACACTCCTGATTCCAAAAGCTCATTCTTATCTAAATGGAAGCTGCTTTGACTATTTTTGTTTCCTTTTTCCTCTCCTCTCAGGCCTTTGGGAGGTGCTTGTTGCACCACAGCTCTGGGGAGGTGGTACCTGAGAGCAAAAATTCAATTATTTGAAGCTGGGCAAAAGAAACGCTGATAGAACCCCAGACATCCATAAAACCAAAGTACAGAAACTCTCCACAGGGTATTCTGAGTATTTGCACTTCTCAAATTCTTTGCTGTGACAATAGTCTCAAGGCTGATGACTTTTCACAAAGAACTGAAATTAATGAAGTACGGCTTAATAGGCCCTCARCTTCATAAGAAATGTAAAGCAGTTCCTCCTAATTCTACTCAGTCAACTCCTTGAATTTCAAATGTAATTTGGGATTGTTTTGATTAAAGAAGCAAGCTCTGTCAGAGCAAATCAAACTAAGTCAGTCCTGAAGATGAAACCTTGCTAAAACAGTGTCTTCTATCTGATATTTTACTGCCTTGGATATTTTTTTTACAAATGTAATAAAAAGTTTTTGCAATATTATGTCTTGTTAATAAAATATTTTTATGTTAACRAGTAGAAGAAGTGGAGAAAAACAGTCAAGGAATCATAAAATAGAAACACAAAATACAAAATATACAAAAAGAGAAGACACAGAAAAATGGAAATTATAGCAAAAAATAAAAATGATATGTTTGCTTTTATGCTTTGTGAAAATGTGTGAGACTAATGTTGACTAGCAAAATGCCACTAAGCAACACTGGCATCAAAGGTTCTACAAAGGATTTATGTTAACTAACCCCATGTAAATGCATTTTAAACACATTGTAACAGCTCTTGATGTGCCAGAAATGACAGGTAAAATGGAATTTCCCTTTTCTCAGTAGAAGTCTGATTGCAAGTGCTGCTCTTCTGTAGAGCATAAGAATCCTTTAACTTTTTGGTTTGGCAATTTCAGAAAGCACATGAAAAACAGGTTCCTGAATTAATAAACTCTCATTTTATGTATTGAAAAAGATAAATAAACAAACAAGGGCCACCAAAATCCCCCAGACTAAACCCTGCAAACTTTGAAAGAGATGAAACTTGCAAGAGTCAATAGGAAGCTTCATATAAGATTCTCTAAAGGGAGCAACATGTCCTTCCTAAGGTCTTTAGAATCATTATGTTAGACTCTAAGTGCAGGACTGTAATCTTCTATTAACTTTTATGGGATGTTGGGAAAAAAAATCCAGGGAAAATTAATTTCTTATTAAGTTCCATGATTATTTCTTGAGGCATATTGTAGTAGTATTATAAATAATGTATCATTTGTATAGCACATTTACCCTTCAAAGAACTTTACAACTATTAGGCAATATTTAATCTTCTCTGAGTAGGAACATCACTGCTTTCCAGAGAAACAATATGAGCTCCATCATCACCTCAGAAGTGCATTTGGGATAATGTCTGGCCYTTCTGAATATCAGCATTTCAGTTTCCTGGGGCTACAGAGATGGCAGGAATCTAAACTTTGTCCAAAATTCAGAACTTTCAGACATGGACCATTAAAGGCATCCAACTACATATGAGCTGCTGAGCACAGATAATGTTTCCAAGAGATGGAGAGAGGCAGAAAAGCCACAGGGCTTGCTCAAAGCCCATGATCCAAGGGCTGGAAGCTCAGAGTTGTTAGCATGAAGAAGGAAATGTGAAAAAGTGTTGGCTACAGTTGTCCATGTCCCATATTGTTCTCATTTAAATCAAAGGCAAAACTGATGTCAAAGGAAGGGGGAGCACACAAAGTGTGTGTGTGAAAAACAAGGAACATTTCTCTCATGAGGACTGCTGATGCTTTATAACTGTGACTGTTGTGCCTGAAGCTTATTTCTCCCTGCAGAAATAATGTATTCCCCAATATTTATATCCATTTATGTTTACAAGGATTAAGAACAGTGGAGATGCCTCAACCAGCTGGTAAAATCTCCCATGCAAAAGTTGTAATCCTGAACAGACCTCAACCCCCAAAATGTGCAGGGAGCAGCTCTGCCAAAGGCACCTGCACACAGCCAACCTGCTCCATAGGGAAACCACTTCCAAGTAAAAATACAAAMCATGGTGCTCCAAATCAGTGACTGGCTTACTGCCACCATTGTACCTCAGGGATAAATAATTCCATTTTGTCTAAATTAATTTGCTCTTGTGTCTTGAGGTTACATGTTTTTATGTATGCTTTTATGGAACTCCACATATAAGCTTCACTAATCAAAAAAAAAACCCTTAAAATACAGCATACTGGGAGGAGTCCAAGTTCAAAAATCTTTCTGGTTTTTAAATAACCTCAAATCATAAGCAAAGTATCTAAATACCCAGACTTAGAGCATATTTTACATTTACATCTATATAGATCAACACCTGTTTTGCTAATAGTTTACTGCTCAGATATACTAATTCCTGGAAGATAATTGCATGAAAAATTGTCAGGCTACATAACAGACGTGATTTAAAACCAACTGTGACATGAACACGAGGAAAATGAAATTCCATTCATCTTAATGAAATTTGATTAGAAATTTTGAGATAAAAATACCAAACTCTCCTTTTTAACATTATTATATAATGTCGTGAGTTTGGTATTTGTGCTCACACATTTGTAAATGTGTTAGTAAATTCAGGGTACTGCCATAGCTGGTTGATCTGAGCCTAGGGAGAGGACTTTCCTTTTGAAATCAGTAGGAGTTTTGCTATAGACTTCTTTGRAAGCAGGTACCCTTCCTATATTATTCATAACAATTGATACACTAATGCCCAGAAAAAGCAAGAGGGATCTGACATGATGTGCAAGTATTACCTTTGTACTCCAGAAGGTGATACAAGGYTCTGAAAGGAAAATATATCTTTGTTGCTTCAAAACCTATTTGAAGTCTTTTTAGTGTTCAACCATAAATCTGAGCAAAATTTCTCTGTGTCAGTTGCAGAACAATCTGGCACCACTAAATCTGCTGAACTGTCAGAGTGGTCAATTGGGCCCCTACTTTCAGCATAATGTTGTGAGGAAAGGAAATTTTTGTGATTCTATTGTGTTCATTTGTCAGACAGTGAGTGCTTAAGAGCCCATTGCTAAGATGTTAGAAAATCCAAGCAAGCACTATATCAGATAGGAAAGCAGGTTCCAGTTTTCTGCTGTTTTGAAACTACCTGGTTCAGTTGGACAAGGCTCTGCCACTGCTGGGTGACAGGGCAGAATTGTCAGGAACAGACCAAAGGTGGTTTCCTTTAAAGCATTACAGCCTGCTGATGGCAGGAGGAAATTGGGCCAATCTGTTACCGTCCTCAACTTGATGAATGCCAGGTTCTGACTTGTAGCCCCAATTCAAAGGAAGAGCAGAAGAAAATATAATTTCTGATACCAAGATGTTTTCAAAAAAATTTTTCTAAGTGACCTTTGTCATCAAAAACACTCTGGAGAAATRCCATGACACTCAAAGCCCTCTTCACCTTTCCAGGAGAGCCTTGGTGAAAGCAGTCCCAGCAAGGCAGCATTTCAGAGCACTCCTGGGCACTGACAAGCAGAGCTTTTGTGAAAGCCCTTTTCACAGGAAAGGAAATATTTCATAGAGCAGGAGAGAGATTGGCAATGTTTACCTTCCTTCAGGGGGGCAATTAGAACACCAGAATGCCTCTGCTCTGCACTGACATCAGTTAATTGGTTTCTCTTGAATTACCACCACGTGCACACAATGCAGGGCAATCCTGTATTTCCAGTGTGTGCATTTCCCATGGCTGCTCACCAGAGCTGCCCAATGACATGTTGGAAAYATGCAAGAGACAAATGTGTTCTGGTGCTGGCCTTCTTCCTGGGSTGAGATTCCCTCTGCAGGCAGTGGGGTCAGCAAAGACGACAGGATGAGCTCTGTGATTGAGCTGAGCTAAAACACAGGCTCCCAGGGCAGTGTCACAGCACCAAGCCTGGCACAGCTCAGGCAGCATTTGGACAACACTCTCAGGCACAGGGTGTGAGTCTTGGGGCTGTCCTGTGCAGGGCCAGGGGCTGGACTCAATGATCCTCCTGGGTCCCTTCCAACTCAGCCGATTCTGTGGTTCTGTGACCTGTCTGCCACWTCACCTCAATTGTAATGCTGCAAACTAAAGCAGGGGAGTACACAGGATTGCAGTGGAGCTATCCCCGWGGCAAAGCATGGACATGAAGAATTAGGGGATCAAAGAGCAGAAAAATCTGTGTTTTCTTCTCTTTGTGGCAAGTGAATGCAGCCTACGCAAAGTGCTGCTGAAGGCTCCAAGAGCTCTGGAACAGTGTCTGCTGACAAGAGTAAGAAAGTGTTTAATGCAGATCCTTCTCTAGTGAAAGATAAAGGCCAAGCTAGGAGTTCATGTTCATAAAGGACATTAATATCACAGGCCTTTATTGCATTATGAACTAATATAGTTTCACACTGAGGCAATTTGAGTAAGTCTAGCTTTCTATTTTCATCAACTGCTGTTTAATAAGAGTTTGAAGCAGAAAATGATGGCAAATCATTTTCTAATTTTTTAATTTAACTCTAAGATTGTTCTGATAACCACATTGGCTTGGACATAAGCAACAATAAATGCAGATTGGCATCCACAAAAAGGATAGACAGTTCTCTAGCCACTGTAATTAATACTGCTAGGCTGCATTCTTTAAGGTTCCTGTGTTTTTCAGAGTTGTGGTGTGCTAGCTAAAATCTGTTCAGTCAGGCTGATTTTGGCTTTCATCCACATATATTAATTTTGCCCAGAAGCTTTCCAGAAACTTAATTAAGCTGGCAGGTTGCATTCTCTTATGGTCCATCTTGAGCACAGTCTCATTTTTAAGACTTGAATTAGAGAACATATTCATTTGGGCTGCCTACTTAAAACTCTTAAAGAAAAAAAAAGGTAAAAAATTTTTAAAGAAGCCATCTTCCCTCAAAGCATGATTATTTAATTTTCCACAAAAAAGCTGGGCTGTTTGTACTGAAGTGTTTTAAATGCACTCCTTTTTCTGGAAGTGAAGGTGCAGGCTTTGCAGTAATTAACTGGTCAGCTCCTCAGAGAGTGCACACACTCTGCTGCTGGTTCCATCCTTCAGAAATACAGTTCATTCTYTGGCATTTGGTGATATACTCAGACCTTGGCTGTTTAACTACAGGCTCAGGCCTCCTAACTGTTTCAATAAGTCATGAAAACTTTTTTTATTTGCTTCTAAACACAGCGAGAGGATGGACCTGAACCAAGATTTCAGGTTCAGACACTCTGCACAGTGAGGACTCCAAGCTGAAATGTAATTCCATGCAGRAAAAGAAGGAAATTCTAGAACATCTGTTTAATTCCATCTCCAAACCTGTGCCCATGCTTTAATTCAGTGACTAGGGATTTTCAATTACGTAAGTTCCTAAGCTTCTATTCTGGGTTTCCTGAATAAAGTTCTCTTTTGCCCTAAAAGATACAGAGCTGGTTATTTTCACTACTTTCAAGACAGTCACACAATCAGTGCACAAGTCCAGGGCTCTGTGTGACCTGCTGGGCCATGGGCTGTGGCAGAACAGGGTCCTCTAAGGAACTGTAATGAAATTCCTGCAAAAGAAAATTGATGTCCTGAGAAGGCCTACTAGCCAACAGGAAAAACTCCGACCTAAGCACGATAGAAATAATTTACTTTTTACCCAGAAAAATTAACAAAAATATTGGGAATCTTTGAATTTGTGAAGTTTCACCTTGAATTGTCCCAAAAAGAGGGTGAAAAAAGGGCCAGAAATGGTCAAAGCACAAGTGCTACATTAATTACCAAGTGGCCACTGAGTTCCATGTCAGTTTGCCTCACTAAGAGTTARTTGATCAGCCTCTGCAAATACTTAGCTCATGTTTGAATCCCATATGTGCAGAATTGTCTGTARGAGCATGCCCTTGCATGGCTCTGGTAAATGGAAACTCCTGCTGTGAAACTGAGCACAAACATTGCTTCACCTACAAGTCTACTGTTAACAGCTGCAGAATAAATTACTGAAGATTCAAACAAGCTAATTCAGTGAGTAGTTGATGGCAATTATGCAGCTTCCCCATGCTGAACACAAGCCATCAAACAGAGAAGAGATCAAAATAGGGAAGCTCTTTGGTTTTCTTTCCCATGAAGTCCCAAGCCACCTATGTGCAAATGACATATTCTCTGTTCTGCCTACAGAGGGCTTAACTGAAAGAAACTTATTCCCTACCCCAAGATCAAATTAAGTCTATTTAGGAAACAAAGTTAGAAACTGAATTTCAAATAATTTAATTACACTATGTAATTACTTTACAGAATCCATAAAGTATTCATTAAACAATAGTAATTCCTACCTGATTCCCACCATGACACATATCACGCCTCTGAAACATAAAAAATCCTTAAATTCTTTCYTTTACTGAGCTAATGAAAATGTTAAATTACACTAGCAAGAGCCAGCTGAGCAATTGAAACAACCATATCAAAYAGATGATTTGGGATGACACAGTAAGTTTCAAGGTGGGAAAGCTTATTTAACAAATTTCTAGGGCATGAATGCAATACCCAGTGGCTAAACTCAGTAGGTCATAAAGGATTCTAACCACGATTTCAGTGTTATTAATGTGTTCATCTAGCTCTCCAAAACAATCAGTGAAATCATGAGTGAATTTTTGTAGACAACTGTTCTGCAACAGAAGGAATTCTCACGTTGTCATTCAGTTATCACATGGCCTTAGAGAATTGCAGCTCCTATCTGTCATTTAGATAGCTAAACAAAAAAAAAAAAAAAAAGAGAATGAATCTGCATCATCTTCAGCTGCTATTTTGTTGTTCCAGTTCACTGGGCATTTAATTAATAATTGGAAACCCAGGCTGCATTCTGCCATCCCACTGGAAATGCAGCTTGGACATCAAGGGCTGTCCCTTTAGGCCACCAAAGGGGGGCTGATGGCCCCGGGGATCTGTGGGAGGGGATGGTGCAGATGGATTTCTTCACTGAGAGGGCTTAAATATTGAACTCCATGGACTTTCAGTACACTTCTCACCTCCTATTGGGCAGGTTTATATTCAAAATCAGGCCCTTGGTAAATCCTAAAGCATTTCACCTCTGTGCTGCTTGAACTTCACCCTCAAACGACAATGTCACTCCCTCCTGGGGTTCCAAGTGCCCCTCTCTTGTGRTTGATATTGAAAATTGGGCTGATGGGTAAGAAAGATGGGCAATCCCAGCTGGCTTTGGAGAATCCTTCTCTCTGCTGTGCGTGCAGGAGAAGGTGCCATTTTTAACTAGCTTAATTTAACTGTAAATGTATCTCCACAGCGCCCGAGCTCCRCCTGCCACAGTGTGCCCTGTCAGATTGTGACACTCTGGGCACTGCTGCAGCACAAATTATAAAAGCTGTTACCAGTACAACAGACCAAGCTCTCCAGCAAAAACCCCTGGCTGCCACAGGAGCTGCCCACAGCCCCAGGCAGCCCCCAGCCAAATGGGTGCCATGCACGAGAGCTCACAGTGCATCTCCTCTGGTGTCTGTGGGACAACAGCACAGACTTAAAGCAGGTGCTTCTACRAGGGCAAAGCTCCTCCTGTGGCCTGAGAAATTCATGCCAGAAGTGTCAGCACCCAGRGTGTGACTGGTGCAGAGACTCCACAGCATTTTTCCAAGCATTTTAGGCATCCTCTCAGACAGGACACTGTGACTGAGAGAGGGTAGAGGGGAGAGAGCTCTTCTGAGAGCCACATGAGAGATGAATCACAGAATGGGCTAGCTTGGAAAAGACCTTTAAGATTATCTAGTCCAACCTATGACCCACCCCCTCCTCATCAACTAAACCATGGCACTGAGTGCCACATTGAGCCTTTTTTTAAACATCCAGGGGACAGTGACTCCACCACCTCCCTGGGCAGACAATTCCAGTGCCCAATCACTCTTTCTGTGAAGATTTTCTTTCTGACATCTAACCTAAACTTCCCTTGGTGCAGCTTGAGGCTGTGTGCTCTGGCTGTGTCAGGGCTGCTGCAGAAAGAGCCCAGCCCCAGCTGAGCACAGGCCCCTTTCAGGAGCTGTGCACAGTGATGGGGGCAGCCCTGAGTCTCCTTTTCTGCAGGCTGAGCACCCCCAGCTCCCTCAGGGGCTCCTCTCAGGGTTTGTGTTCCCAGCCCCTCTCCAGTGTTCTTGCCCTCCTCTRGACGTGTTCAAACATGTCAAGGTCCTTCCCAAGCTGAGGGCCCTGAGGTGGACACAGCACTCAGGGTGTGCCCTCCCCAGGGCCCAGTGCAGGGRCAGAATGACCTCCCTGCTCCTGCTGGCCACACCATTCCTGATCCRGGCCAGCAGCCATTGGCCTCCTTGGCCACCAGAGCACACTGCTGGCTCACRTCCAGCCTGCTGTCCCTCAGTCCCTGCAGGTCCCTTTGTGCCTGGCCACTGTCCAGCCAYGCTGAGCCCAGCCTGTAGCMCTGCAGGGGTTGTTGTGGCCCAAGTGCAGGACTGGGCACTGGGACTTCCTAAACTTCATCTTCAACTGCTATTTCTACACAGCCTGGACACCAGGAATGGCTGACTCAAGGACACACATATAAATCTGTGGAGTCCAAGCTCAGAAAAAACAACAAGAAATAATTGAACAAACATTCAAACTCAACTAAACCAGGCATGTCTCACTGTGGGGTAAACTAAGACTGTTACTGATTATCAAAGATGTTRAGCCAGCCCAAGGACAACTTTTTGGAGGCAGCCTGCCTCAACAGAGGCTGTCTGCATCTTTCCTGCAAGCTGAAAACCATATGGTTTGTTTTCCAAAGAAAGAGGGCAGGTGATAAGCAAAAAAATAAAAGGTTGCAAAATCTCATYTGTCACAAAACACCTCAATTTTCAWAAAATTCTCTTTGGATTCTATATTTTTGTTAGAAGCTGGACTTGAAACGTTCCCTGCATCTGTATCAGAGGGCAGGATATAGATGTTATTGCCATATAATTGATAAATAACAGTAACAGGAAAGATAGTGCTGCAGCCTRTTATTAAATATTTCTGTATACTGCAGGACAGGAATACACAAACATTTAGCAAATCCCAGAAGAAAAAAATTCTAGTACATAAGAAAYCAGTATAATATGTTCATCATGTAATTTGCCTCAGTAAATTAGCCAAACTATGAGAAAAAATTATTATTTAAATCAAGACTACTGCTTTTCCATTTGTGTCTCTTCACCTAATTTATTTTGGTTATTTCATATCTTTACAAATCTCTTCCTAATTATGCAGACTCACAATCTGATGAAAATCACAAAACACAGAAAGTGTCTATTACTAATGATGTGAAAGATTGCATTCTGTCTATATTTGTTGTCCAATTCCCTATGCAAATTCCCTTCAGCATGCCTGGGAAGATGCRTTTGTCCAAGTGGTTGTGCCATTACTTGTTCTGCAGACAGATTTGTATTGCAGCAGCAAAGTGCTGCAATCTACAGATGTGATCTGTTCTGTTTTGCAGGATCAGTTTGGAAAATATAGTTTATGGACTGCTTACCTCTAAGATATTCTGAATTAAATAATTCACCAGGAATTCAATTACAAGCAGAGCACAACCTTCTCTTAGCATAAAACTTTCATAGGGACTTCAGAAAAGGGGAAAACACAGCAATTTCCAAATTAATGAAGCCRGCATTGATTTCTTACATGTGAGACCAGGAGGTCAGCAGCAACGTTTTATGGGTGTGAAGCTGAAATTTATTTTACTTTCTGATTTTTGTCAAGACCAATACTGAACTTCTCACAAGTAAGTGGGCACTTGCTACTGATCACAAAATCAATTTACTGAGGACAGAGTGGCCCAGCAGCCCAGAGCCCATGGCACACAAAGGAGGGAGAAGTGGCTGAATCTTCCTAGASAAAGATGAGGCTAAAACACAGTTACTGTAATTCTTGCAGACTGATAGCAAATTCAGGTTAATTAAGATGACTGACATTGCAKTTTTTTAAATCAGTGTATCTTGTTGCATATAAAAGCCTAAGGAGAATTTTCACCCTGTGGTGCCCCATGTCAGCAACAACAAAAACTCTTAGTGGAGTGTTTCAAAACTCCCAGAAGGACAAGAAAAGTATCAAGAGTTTGGCCCTGAAATGTAGCAGTTGTTGCATTTTGCTGCCATCTACCATTACAACACAAATGGAACAGCTTATCTGTACAAACTGCTAAAATGTACTTTTACAAACTACCAAAAACCTCAGGTTTCCACAGCACTGGCTTGGCCAAAAATTTCTGCAGTCCCTTCCCTTCCCTCACCACTCTGCAAATGCCTCCTCAGTAAGTCAAGACACCAGGCACAAAAGGATTTCTCCAGGCCTCCATTTCCCTTTTTTTTGAGTGAGGCAGGACAACTTCCAGCAGCACCTCAGAAGCTGCTGCAGAGCAGCAGGCAAAGGCTGACGCGGCCGATGCTGCGCTCCCTGAGGTGCGGGGATTCAAGCAGCTCCTCGGACAGCACATCCCACAGAGAGGGAACACAACCATCCATCACCATTGGCTGATTCCTGCAGATGTGACTGAGCTCTCCAGCAGGTATGCAATCATGAGCTGATTGCCTGTTCCAGGATTTATTTTAGCTGCTGTGCCTCTGGATCAAAATTCCATGGTCTGAGTAAAGGAACATTCAGCTGCAGCTCTCAGGCTTTAACTCCTGCCCCCAGCTGGGGTTCAGAAGCTTTCATTCTCCCTGCCAAAGCCRTGGTCAGGCTCTGTTTATTGAGGGCTCTTAGTTCAGAGACTTCCTCCTGCCACCAGCAGCCAATAATCTGTCTGCCAGAGTTTTAGTCATGCTCCGCTTCCTCTGGACCGTGTTCCCAGGCTGCAAGCTCTGCTGTGACAAGAAATCCTTAATTCGAACATTGGATGGCTAAACACAGCTACAAAACACTAATGAATGCAGAGAAGTTTGTGACTTCAGTTTGGGAAAAACTCTCGAGGTTAGATGTTTATTTAAACTTTAGAAACCTCCCCTAGCATTCTGTTGTTCCAGAAAGGTACCTGCTGTCCCTGAGACCTCTTTAAAAAATCTCAAGGCCATCTTCTACCCAGCTGGAAACCTTTAAACATTCACATCAACTGCATGCCACCCTCTAAATTAAAGAGCGAACAAATTGAGCAATTCAAAATAATTCATKATGGGTTTACTCCCCATCATTCAGCAGAGGAACCTGGTCAAGGTGCCTGACTTACACACAGCAATTTGCATGTGCATCCTCCCCAGACTGACTGATTTTCTCTGTTCATCTCCCCTGTTTGAGCATACTCGTGGTCATAACACCTCTACTACAAGGGTAGCAGCAGAACTATTTCTAGGATAGCCTCCTGTTATTCTGATTTACTGAACAACAAAATCATTTAAAAAAAAAAGAAAAAAAAGGAAGATATTTCCAAGAATCTGCATCTTGCATGCATAAACTCCAGTGTTAGCAAAAAATAGACTTACATATATTTAAGGGTCTGACCCAAAGGCATTTTGAATGSAGTCCAGAGCTGACCAGAAAACTCAGTTTTCCTAATCCTAATGCAGTGCACTAACCACGAGATTTTATCTTTTGAATTCACCTTGCACAGTCAAGGATTTGATTTTCAGAAGGGAGCCTTTCCTAGCTGTACTTTTCCACTGGAAATTTGGTTCCATCAGGTTAGATCAGAGCAAGAAAGACAATATCTCAGGGAAAACTTAAAGGGATCTGCCTGACAAGAGCAAGGAGAATAAACTCTTTCCCCATCCTATTACACAGAGCCTGGCAAGGAGATGTTGAGATAGCAATACAGGGGAAAGAGCAACGAAGTCTGATTTCTCCCTAAACCTTTTGTGATTTTCTTCTGCAGAAATCATTGATCAAGGTCCCTGAGATTAGCAAGAGGAGCATTCACARGAATGGGGGCTGTCTGTCCACATCAGGACAGATGACCCTCGATAAATTAATTTAAATAGGAGTAACTGTGAGATTGCACTGTCACRTTTTACTAATACCTCATAAACTTCAATCATCCAGAAAAAACCACAAGTTTACAGAAACCACTGAAGAAGTAGCACTTCTCTGAAGCGTTTTAAACAGCAGGATTTAGGCAGGTTTGTTTATGGAGACCTTAAATTAGGGGGTTTACTGACCCTGAAACTGCACCTGAAAAATCAATACTGATCACACAGGACAGAAMTCAAAGTGATAAGGGGCTGACGTGCCCTCCATTCAACAGTAAGGATGTCCAAAAAGCCTAACTCCTCAGATATGTAGACATACAGATGTATTTTATGGTATAATTTATACATATATAAATATATATATAAAGTATAGTATAATTTATACATATATATGTGTGTAACATAGTATATAAATTATATTAGTATAGTGTATATATAGTGTATATATGTACAGTACAGATATATACATATATAGTRTATATATAGTATATATGTGTAATATATCTTATGCCCCTAAAATTAGAACAATAATGCCAAAGAAAACAGAAAAATCACACTCAAATGAACAAAAGGGAGCATTTCACAATAAACTGAATTCTTTCAGCACCTGACCTTGAGGTAGAGTGGTTGCTTAACAGTGAAATCTTCAAGCATAACARAATTTAAATTAATGTTTTTCTGTGGTAACAATATTGTGCAGCAAATGACACAGGTACATTACATAGGTTTACTCATTTTCACCACTGCTGTTTGCAGGGGATTTAGATCCAGCAGCTGTGGGGATACGCTGGGTATTAAAATGACTGCCAGCCTATATAAATTACCTCAGGAAGTAGATGGCACCTCTAATTAACAAGTGAGCTGTGGGAAACTGTTGTTCAGACTTCAGGGAGAGAGGTGGAAAATTCTCAGGGTCTAAAATTTGGCTATTACAGAACAAATAAATCACTCTGCATAAAAACTTCCAATGCTGCTAATTATACACTGAGAAATTTAATGTGTACATACAACATATGCAGTATGTACATAAATACCTAATTGAATATACAAAAACATATGTTCTAAGTAACACACACATATACATGTGCCTATGTATGTGTGTCTATATATATAAATAAAAAATGTAATGAACATTCTGATAAAATTAGGGACACTGCTTGGTTAAAGCAAAAGTTCAGAAAAGGTGAACACTTTGATGATCAATTTAAAATGGCATTCTGGAATTTTTTTACTACTATATGCCATCCATCAAATATTTTATTTCACTCACAACCAACACATGAACCTGCTGAAGATGATTATTCATAAATTCTGCTTCAAACAACCCTGTATTCTAGGAAATATTTTCCTTTACACTTTTCGTGGTACTATGTGTTTTTAAACACAAGGTTCTGGGATGATTGCTTCCAAATTCAGAAATTCAAGGAGCTCATTATGCAAATAAAGAATCATCTGATAACTAATCCTGCTGTACATTATTATAAAATATAATCAAAATAGAGTATAATATTAAATAGAAATCACTGTTAGAATAGTATGAATGCTAAGAAATAACTTCCATATAGATTTAAARTTCTATAATTCCAAAGGAGCCGTTATCAAACCTAACAAATACTCAATTATAGATATTTTGCAGAATTTGCATTATGTTATCAGCACATTATAACGTGGCAATTGGGATCCAACATTTACAGGTGTATTATAAAAGGGGTTCCTCCTACCTGGTAGTGGAAAGAAGAACTGAGCAAGAGCACCATGGCAAAGTTTAATTGAAATTTTGTTAATACTTCAATGCATCATGGTTTGATTCATTCAATTCCAAGCAGATAAAATTTAAGACATTATAATTTTTAAATTAATAAAATAATCTTAAATCTCGACTGCAAGCTGCCTCTTTATCTGCTACTTTTCATTTTTATAAAGCTGTAGTCTCCATGGGTATGGAGATGCTGTAGAAAAGTTAACAATCAGGACTCATCTCTCTCTAGAGATACTTATCTGGTCTGTCTTGTGGAGTTTTTACAAATTTTTAACTATGTATAGATAAACTTGGCTCACAGCAAAATCATCATAATCACCGTACCCTTTTGAAAAGTTCTCTAACTTGTTTATTGACAAGGAACTGGTTGGCCTAATTATAAATTATCCCCAAGGTAGGAGGTTAGCAGCAGGCATATGTACAAATGGCCACTTTCCTGCTGCATCAACTAACACAAAAACCCAGAATTTCATTATCTCTGAGGGCCAGCTTCCTGCTGCATTTCGTATCGTGGTCGTATCCAGATTTAAATGTTTTGCCTTTGGGAGACATATAGTTGTTGAAAAATATATATTATTCTTTTTAATTCTATAAAGAAAGAGCTAAAAGTCTGTGTAGGGATGGACTTTGACTATTGCCTGGTCTGAGGTGTCAGAGGAGCTCCACAGAGGGTGGGCACGGACTGGGCTCTGAGCTGGGCCAGCACGGGGAGGGAGGCGCAGCACAGGAGCCCGTTGGGTCCATGCTGGCTCAGGTCTGGGCTCATGGGCTGTGCTCCAATCCAAAACTCAGAGTAGCAGAAATGTGGCATTCACATTCTCTGAAAACATCCCTTTGCACAGGATTTTTCTCCTGGGAAGCTGAGGAGCCTCAGAGAAAAGGAAAACAATTCTTATCTCATTTGTTTCTCCTGTGTTGTGCTCATGTGGAATGTGTTTGGAGATTGTTTACCCACAGGTGATTGTTCCATTGGATTCTGCTGTGAGTTGTTTTTGCTCTTTGGCCAATCAGGGCCAAGCTGTGTCAGGACTCTGGAGAGAGTCACAAGTTTTCATTATTATCTTTTTAGCCTTCTGTAAGTATCCTTTCTGTATTCTTTAGTATAGTTTAGTATAGTATTCTTTAATATAATAAAGTATCATAAAATAATAAATTAGCCTTCTGAGAACATGGGGTCAGATTCATCATTCCTGCCTTCATCTGGGGGCAATGCAAATACAATAGAAACATACCCTAGAATGGTGGGGAGAGCTCTCTGCCCCAGCAGCTCCTTTCAGGGATCTCAAGAACTTTGCCAGCATGATCCTAACAGACAGTGATGAAAGCCAGAGGATAACAAGTGACYGAAGGAGGTAAAAGACAAATCCAAGTTAACATCTGCCCTCCCTATGSCAGCAGTTTTACGTGTATTTTCAACACCCAGTCAGAATCAGAGTGCAGCAGAGAATGCCACATCCCACTTAAACTTGCAACATTTTCTACCCTACCAACCTGTAACCTCAGTAGTAGAAGCCATCAGTAATTCTGAAGCTGAAATTTGAAAATCTGACTTTTGAAAGATTTTGTATCTTCCTGGCTTTCAAATGAAATTCTTTGGATGACATTAATACTACAGTAGATAGCAGGCACTCCAGCAGGAAGGCAGAAAGAACTGGAAAGCTTTCTAGTGGTAACTCTCTGTACCCTCTCAAATGGGAGTGAAGCATCAACAAGGAAAAACAAAGCCAGAGCAATAGGAATTGTATATCAGAATGGGACACACTGTTTCCTGATCCTGCACAGTTCAAGGTCATCATTTAAACCACCTCACCCAGCAGTGCTAATTAAACAACCACACTGTGAAATGTGAACAGGACCCATCCAACCATTCCATGGTTGTGCACCAGTTCTGCACAGACAGGAGCTGCTGACAGAAGGGTGGAGGATGTAAAATCTGCTCCAGCCATTGGCAATGGGCAAGAGGAATGTCTGGCCCCCAAATGTCTACTGAAAATTCAACCTAGCTTCAAAGTTGAAAAAAAACCAAAATAAAACACTTTGGAAAATTTCACGTGAAGCTTGGACAGCACTGAAGTGACCCCTAAATATAACAGCTTTAACTATCAAATATTCATTAAACTAAAGAACCTTGAAAAATGAGTTCATTCCATTTATTTTTTATACTCTAAATCTGTTGTGTCAGGGCCTAAAAAAGGTTTTATTAGGGTACCCTTCACCTGGTAACTCATCATGGGAGCCTCAGTCCACTGAGGATCCACTAGACTGAGGTCCAGAGTGTTAAGGCCCATGGAGAGAATGGATTTCACAGCCCATTGAGTCAATGGATGGAGCAGTTTCAGTCTGCTGGGTTAATGTGGGTCCTGCTGACACACAGGGAGTGCTTTTACAGCATTAAAGAACCTTACTAAACTTATCATGAAAAAAYCCTTTATATTCAGGATAGTAAGTTTCCCAATTATGACAATTAAGTTTTGTTTTTCAGAAAAGGAAAAGCAATTCATTCATACTGTAAATTATTTGCTAGATTTACCACCTAAATTATAAGGGAAAACATTTATTTTCTTCAGTTATGATAGCCAAGAGAACCTGTTTTAAAGGTCAGTCTTGCATATTTCTACTTATATGAGCTATAATTGCACACACTAACAGCCTTACTTTGACATTGTGTCAGTAAAGTTTTGCAAGGTCAAGTTTTTGGTTGAGACTGAACAAGTTTAAATATCAAAAGAAGCAAGCAGATTCTGCAACCAAAAGGGAAGTCAGAGGCATCCCCTGTGCAAAGGCAGTTACACCATTAAATGAGATTTTGGGATGAGACTGACACACCCACTCCCAGCTCTGGTGGCACAAATGGTGCAGCTCTAGTGTCAGCCCTCCTTAGAGCCCTGGAAACTCAGTGTCCACCCCACTGACTTCAGGGGCAGCTGAGAGCCAAGGAGGGCTGGCAGCCCCCCAGGAGACACCTCATTAACATTTGTTATCCGACTTTCACTGACTCTCCCTTCAGAGCTGAAGAAGTTTCACCGACTTTCCCTGTGGCAGATGGRAAGCCAAGGAGCAGCTCTCTAGGACTGCATCAAGAAAAGGAATATGCCCTCATGAAGGAAGATTTACACTGCATGAGGTTAAGGAACAAACTAGGAGAAATATCTACTTGTGAAAGCCTCACATGGTGGTTATTGATAATTTAAGCRTAACAAATTGGAAATAAACTTTGTCCAATGTTAGCATTATTTCTGTGTGCCATTGATCAAAGCAAGACTCAATCATCTGGGAATAAAAAGGCAAATCTTCACATTTTAGGGTAATTTTCTTTCACTTCAATAATCAATCCTTTCATTCCCACACTTAGGAAAAGCTTTATAATAAAATAAATCTTTCTAAGAAAGACATTAAAAATCCTCTAGTATTTCTAACTGTTTATTAATATTTTTGATCCAAGTACACACCTAATAGTTAATTACGAATGCAAAAGATATCTCTTGCTGCATAATCAAGGTTAATATCCCAAAGGAGTCAAAGCTTGCTTTGCAAAAGAGCAAAAAGAAATGCAGATAAGAAAGATGAACAAGGGTAATGAAATAAGYCCCCTTTAATTTCACAATCCTATTAAAAGTTGAAAAGGAGAGTTGACCTGTTTCGTGATGAGGCACKGCTCTTCCCCAAGATTAAAATATTTTTCTTGAATATTGATTTTCTTTAGTGTGCTCTTGGTCTCAAAAATACTTAGAAAATAGCATGGGCATATTTTATTTTTCATTTTCAAGTTGCAACAATATATTCTATTGTTTATAAATTCACCATCTGTTATGATTAGTATTATAGCAATACCTAGGGCACAAGAACATGGAACAGAACCTTAACTGTGCCTCAAAGAGCTTAAAACTTCCACCCTCTCAGCCTCTGATACACAATTCTTTCCAAAATTATGAGTGTTAAGTATTGTAGCAAATATCCATAAACATTATTTGAAAAAAAAATATTTGAATCAGTGGTGGTTGTGGCCCACCACCTGTTGTGACTCAGAAATTTTAKGATTTGGCATTTCTAGAAAAAAGCATAAGTTATGAATTTTGTGCTTGCAACAGGAACAATGGCAATSGATACACCACATTTCTGTATATTAATTGATTTATTCCATCCCTTAACAATACTTCAGAACTGTTTGGTTTTTTTGWTACTGTCTTTTTGCTATTGGTGGATGAGAAGAGGGACCAATAGTGAAGTGGAAGTTAGAATGTAAAAGCAATTCAGGACCTAAAATAAGAAAACAATTGCAGAARCCTTGGCTATTCCATTTCAGAACATGAAAATGTCCTAATGTGAAATTAAAAGCCAATCTTCAGGCTAAAAATATTCAGAACAAAATGTAGCTGTGTCCAAAATGTGCAAATTTCTTTTTATTCACTTAAACTGGTTTAATTCTATAATAATGCAGTGACTAATTGTGCCCTGAGTAGGCACAAGTGTGCCTGACTGAAAAGATTGAAAATGGCAGTTAAATAATTAATGTAAAAATATGTTGATGAGCCTAAGAAAATGTGAGATATTGGAAATTAAATAGCTGGCATTAGGTAATCTACTCACTGCATAAAAGACATTAGAAATATCCATTAACTGCATCTGCCATAAATAAACAAACCTAGGAAGGAGACCAAAAGATACTATTTTTCCACTTTTGCTTAAGAGGAGTATATTAAATTAATTTTTTAACAATTAAATAAAGAACCCCATACTAAATTAATCTAGAAACCTCACAGTTTACTTGGGAGTAAAATTAAAATATAATGTACTAATTTGGTTTTGGGGAGGAGGGAGKGAGGGTGCTGGAAGAACCACATTATACAATCTAATTTGATACAAATTATTGGTATTAATGATATATATGCATATTAGGTTAAATTAAGTGTTGTATTCAAAGAGGAAGTCAAAACAGGAAGAGTAAATTCCAGCCTGGAGCTGCAAAGTTGCTGTAGGTGTCTTCTGAAGGTCTTTGAGACCAGGATAAAAAACAAACACCTGCCTAGTGCAGAGAAAAATAACTGCCCTGAAACACAGGGTGGGGGCAGAACAAAAAATTAAATTAAAATAAAATAAAATAAAATAAAATTTGAAGTATTCTCAAGGCTGATCTTCATAGGAGTGTGGAGCTGTGGTTCCTCTGTGGCAGATCAGCCTTGCTCAGAACAGTCAGAGGACCAGAGCAAGCTGAGGAGAGACACCTGAGCCAAACACCACAACAGGGCAACTTCCCCAGAGTCAGCAATGAGCCTGGGAAWCAGCCTGTGCAGCTGGGAGAGCCCTGCCTTGCAGAGCTAATGAGCCATTGGAGTAAGTAACACTTTCCAAATCGCTAAAAAAAGAAATCATTCAGCTTCCTCTGCCTGAATATTCTCCACTCTCTATTTCTTTTTTAGCAAATAGGGTAGAGCTGAGGCTTTTATTGTTGTTGCTCCTGAATTTTATTATTGATTTCAGCAATATATTTATAATTTTGGATATATTCCTGAAAGCCAGCCTCCTTTTGCAGTGCAACTTCGGCCAGCAAAACTGCTTCTCATGCTTCAATGTGAACTCTTGGGGCTGAGCTCACAGCAGCCTGTCAGAGGGGTGAGAGCTCTAAATGATGCCATTCATCTCCTGGCCATGCACTTTGCAGATGAAAAGAAGGATAAATGATTTTAGCCTAATGCAGTACCTGCCTAGTTAGGCTTTAACATTACTCTTATCACCATGGTAACCCTGAGGGAGAAACACACAACTAACAAACTGTTAGGAATAAGGAAAACAGTTTTAGTCTTTTCCTTGTTCTCCCCCCAACCAAAAGTAAATAATGCAAAAGGTTCAACAACAAATACTCTTAATTTACTCTCCAGACTGAGAAGTGAATCTGTGCACTCCTCTTGCTTTTTTAAGTTTACACTGTGCTTCAGCAGAGCAATTGTCTTGACAAAATTACAAATCAGAATAACTAGAAATGTTACCTGATGTAGAACTCACATAAGTAGCTGTATAATCCAGTTTGTGTGACTTTGGCACCCTCTGGGTGAATAATACAGGTTTTTACTGTGTGCAGTTTAGCCCTCAGATTAAAAACTCTGTTAAGGACCCTAATTAGAAAATTATGTGCATACAGTCACGTATAAAACAAGAGAAACCCTGGTCATCCTAAAATAAACCCTATAAGATTAAAATAAGAAAGCATCTGCCTTAAAAAACCATCTTGTTCCAGCTGATGGAAACATCAGCTTTGACACAGATTATATGAAAATCCTCAGGTCAGGGGCCTTCAGRGAAAGTTTTTTACTCAACAGCTGTCAGAAGAAGGGAACTCTGCTTTCCCCAGAACTGAGCAGAATTCCTCATCCACAGTGGGAACTGCCAGCACTCAGTCCCAATCATCCCMTCCCATCGGGGGAAACAGGCTGGGGAACCTGGGCAGGACCTGCCAGGGGTGCCCAGGGCTGCAGAGCCCCTGTGCGAGGCAGGTGGGACACCTGGGACACTCAGCAGGGGCTCCAGGGAGCCTCTGCCAGGATTTCCACCCCACACAACGCTCTGGCCTTGCAGAGGGTGCCCTGGGCACACTGCATGGCTCTGTAGGCTTTTTTCTGGTTTTGTTTTCAGCTGTACAGATGTTTTCTGCCCATGAACTGGAGCAGCCTRCAGAGCTCACAGGACTCCACAGCTCCAGGCAGAGCTGCTTTCCTGTTTGTTCTTCCTCTGACAAACTCTGAGCCCAGGCACAGTCAGCATTTGTGAAAAGTGGCTTGCAACACCACCAGAGAGCCTATTATCATAATTCCCTTCTCTGTACCATCTAATGCTTCTAACAGCAAATCAAACAACAGATGTATGGCATCTAGAGTCAAACAACGTGGTGTGTTCCAAACAGATTTGCTCAGCAAATATTGGAAGATATCCTCAATAGCTAATATTATAATTTCTCCATTTTTCTTATGAAGCAACAAGGAAATTACAAGAAAATCACTGTATATTTTATAAAAATAAATATATGTTTAGGAAAAAAAAGGCAATATATGCCACAGAACCATGCATCTGTTCTGCTCTGTTTTGTATCTGAACAATCAAGATTGCTTCTTCTGCATTTATTTGCAAATGCAGGCATTTTTTCTAACACATTCATTTAGGAGGAGAGATTTTACTCACATTTACATAGACTTAAGGTGATAGCAATACATGATGACAGTGTCTAAAATTATTATTTTCCTTTGTGAGTTTCCTTTTATGTTAAATTTTCAATTTTCTAATTTCAGGTTTGTCTACTAGTCCTACAGGAATACTTTAATTCTTTTAAATTCTTTTATCCTGTAGAATTGGTTAGAAGAAGTGCTAGAATAGAAACTACCTATTAAGCTTACTCACCACAATTTGAAAAGAAAAAATCCCATTTAAATTATTGGCTCTCCTAATATGTAGCACAAAAGAGACAAATCTAGAGAAAGWAAGGACCAGAAGTCTGATTTTATTAACAAAGTACCACCACCCACAAATGAAGGTGTTCTCACACTCAGTCACTCAAATGATTCATGCCAGGCAAACACTTCATGTTTTGAAAAGCAGAACAGATATCAGTCAAATTTCAGCCCAAACCAGTTGTGGCATGTGGATGGTTCCTGGTGGTTGATRAATGTTTAACAAACACTCATTAAATGGTTTAACACAGAAGTTTCAAATGCACTTTAAAACTTGTACTCTGCTAGGTCAAGGGTTTAACAAAAGCACAAACATAACCTCTCCTTCCAGCCTGCTGTTTGGTGGTTTCATTAGGAAATGCAATTTAGCTAATGATTCAGTTAATCTTTTTATAACCACTCACATAAATCTTGAATAAATGTTATGCAAGCTCCAACACTAATTTAAATTACTCCTATTAAGAGTCATGTCCAAATAAAAACATGACTGTTGGCAATAAGAGCCTTACAAGSGTATATCCATATGGTACAAGATTCAAAAATGCAGAATTCCTCACATCCCTATCCTTCCTCTGCTGTCATTYTAAAGCTGTTGCATTTCTTATTTCCCTCTCCCCTTACTTTTCTACCTTTTCTTCTGCAAAAGTGATCTCCAAAAGATAAAAATGGGCAGTAAACTTTCAGATGTTTTGTAGTTAAACTCCATCTATTTGTGTTTTATGGTAAGCCATGCAAATTTTGGCTTGTAGAAATAACCTTATTAGGTATGCAGGCATTTCTCTGGGAACACTATCATAAAAACCACAGCTAAGTCATTAATCTTTTCAAAAAGCTTGTTGAGATCCCCATAGGCATTTAAATGGATCATAACAGCCTCACATATGAAATATAGAGCTGCAGCCAAGAGTCTGACAGAAGTGCAAATTTGGACAAATAAGACCATCAAAGCTTCAGCTGAAGAGATTTCTCTTCTCTCCACAGGACAGGGGGTTGATAAGACCAATCATGGAGGATGAAACTATAAATGAAATAGAAATGCCAAATTCATGCCAGCCACCCATGGACTGTTAAAAGCCTACCTGCCTGAAGAGAGCAGCTATTAGATGATTATATCACTGCAGAGAGACTGGCACCATAGGATGGATGAATGATGGAGCATTTGCCCAGAGGTGAGCACCCCTGTTTGTCYTGGTGGATTATTATATCACACTCAGGGCAGTGAGCTGAACACTTGGTGTATTAAATCAATGAAATTATGACCTCCTCTTGCACAAAGAGAGGGAAAAAAACACTAAACCACCCATTTTATGGGGTAAACCCCACAAATTAGTGGTTATCATATCCATGGACTATCAAAACTGCACCAAAGAGCTCACAAACAAAGCAGTCCTCAGAAAGAACWGGCCCAGATTTCACTGTTTGCCTCTGGACTAGCTCCAAGCTGCTTTCCAAGTTGGGTGTGTTTGCTGCAGGTTATTTTACTGTACCAGGATAAAATATGGCACCCAAATCTACCCTACTCTAAAGCTGAAATGACCAGACTCCCTTACAACATTTATTCAGAGAGGACTATAGGCTCAATCAGAGATGCTGAGACCTTMATCACAGAAGCTGCTTAAAGAGAAAAAAAGTTTTGCCAGATCCTGGGGAAAAKATGGATTTGGCCAGAAACAAACACTTTGAAGTTGTTTTTTGGGGGGAAGTGGGATAATGGGGGTTTTTATGGGAAKTACAGAGTAAAAAGTAATTGCTGTCTGTGTCAAAGAGACAGCATGTATGAGAAAAGTTAAAAAGTTTGCAAAATGAACCTACAACAAAAGCAGTGAMTGAAATTTCATCATCTCCAGGAAGGACTTTATAAACACCCATGCTATCACTATTTSTTTCCATAAACCATTTCAAATTTGTCTTCTTGGTATCAGCCAGGTAAATACTCAGGACTTTTAAAATTTAGTGCTAAATTAATCTACAAAGTAGCACTGTTCTTCCTGTTTGCCCAGCTCTAATGGAAATGCTTAATGCTATGTTGGAAAAGAAACAACACATTATCTGRCATTTTAAAAGTTATACAGCAATGAGACACAGAAGAACATGAATGTGTGTTTGCATTCAAGGAGAAGAAATATGCAGCCTTTGTGATAAGTTACACTTTCTCACACAGGCATCTTTTCTGAGATTTCTGCAACTTCAGTAGTCAATAATCTTCTTTTTCTTTTTTGAACGGGGTGTAAAACAACTTGGGATTGTTGAGCCAGCCACATGGAGAATTATTTCCATTTTCAGTCAGTTTAGCATGTAAATGAGGCACTGTGGTGTAAAAGGTCTGAGACCTCATCTGCTTTAAGCACAGGCAGTATTTTGGAGAAACACTTTAGGATGTGCACAGAAGTTTAAGCAAGCTTGTAAGTACCCAGGATTAATAGCCAAAAAACCCAACTGTAGAGCAACAGTTCTGCTGCAGATCAGCTAAGAAATCTCATGACAGTGAAACGGCCCAGGCTCCTCATTCCCACAGCAACTTCAGCTCTGCCTTGATGTCTCCTCCCTGCCAGTTTGGTACCACAAGAGGTTGGACTTGAAAGTGCTCCTCCATCCCCACTGCTGTGTCTGGCCAGGCAAGAGGGAAGGAGAGCSTGCCCCAGCCCCATCCAACCTCAAACACTCCAGCAAGGCTGCAAATCTGTGCTTAGGATCCCAAAACTCTCCAACTACTTCAAATGGACAATTCGGTTCAAAGTTACAGAGATGAACTCTGGGCTGYTCCCACTGCTGAATTAATCAGAAAATAAGGAGCTCTCACTCTTCTGAAATAAGCTGAAAATTATTAGAAAGTTTTCCGTTTCTGGGAAACTTTGTAAAGTTTTAAGWTTCTTGTCCCACTCACTCCCCTCATCTAAGAGGGGAAAGATAAMATTAAATATTAAAAATATTACATAGGCTGAAATTAGGAAAATAAAAATCTGTGATGACTCATGTGAATGGTTTCATTTCAATATTTTATGTTCATTTAATAGTATTTCTTTGTAATTTTTAAGTAAGAATGACCTTGCCTTCCTAGATGAAAACCAATTTCCAGCAAAATCCTAAAACTCTCCAATTTTGAAGATATCAAAACAGAAGAGAGCGACAGCTGTAAAACCATTTGCAAAATGGCAAATGAATCAGACTTACTTTTCCCCACAATAAATGGGTGTTTTACAAGGAGTAAATGGCAGAATATCCCCAAAGATCCCTCTATTGCTGCYGAGTCAGAGGTGGGGCCTGGGCTGGGATCTCTGGATTTCCCTTTCTAGACAAAACCTCCTGCTCCCTGCAAAACCTAACACTGCAGAACAGCTGGCATTTTTTGGAACACAACTCAAAATTGATAAAGTAAAAATTCAAGCAAAAGGCATCAAAACAGATTAGTTTGATTAAAGTAATTTGTTTAAAGAAATACTTTCTACTGCCTTTTTTCTAGAAGTCTGTTTTCTCATTTAACCTTTCTTCAAGCTGTCAGCTATCAAAAMCAAAATTTTTGACAACAAAATTTGCTTAAACACCATACAAGGGCTACAAATGATTCCTCCAATATTGCTCCTCAGCTGTCTCCCTTCCCAGTGGGTTTTCATGTATTTTGCTGCTCCTTAAACTGCCTCTCCTTGATTTTGTAAATTTTGTAAATTTACATCTGATGTAAATTTGTAAATTTACATCAGAACCCTGAAAACAAAGTTACAGATGCTTTGCAGTTGATCAGAAATGCACTACAAATACTCTTTTACTCTTGTTTTATTAGTTCCCGGGGGRGAGTTTTTAGAGATTTCATATAGGTTTTCATTTATATTTAGGTGATCAGGCAGCTTTTTAATTCAACAGAAAGCTTCCTACTTGGATTATATTTTCTAGACAAGAAAATGTGGGTTTATTCTCACTAAACTGCTTGGCCGTGGCTGCCTGCCTCTGCTCTAATTAATATTTAATTATTTATTTGAATTAGAGCAGCTTCTAGGAGTGTATGCCAGACCAGAATAGCCAAKGAGCTGCAGAACAAAATCAGCATTTGCAGGAGCCCAAAGTCCAAACCCCTATCCTGATTTAATATTTGGCTTTGGGAGGCAGGATAGCAGCTGCCTCCCCTGTGGTGGGAAGAATCACTCAGGATCTGACTTCAGTTCCTGCTGAGCAGCTCAGAGTCAAGATCTGAGCAGGGTCTGTTGCCTCTGCTGTAAATTGGGATCGGTGCTAAACTGCTTCCCAGAGATGTGCTGAATAATTAGCAGTTGCAGAGGGCTTTGAGATGGAATATTTCTTAACTGGAAGGGGGAATGAAACAACACTCTTGTGCTCAGAACTCTGTAACAACTGCTCCTAAGAGCTACTCATGGCAAATCTTAAATCAGAATATGGATGAGGAAGAAGCAAAATAAGTTTCCAGTTTTATAAAGCTGCAACTAATGGAAAACATCACACTTCCACATTATTGATCAATGTGATGGGTGGTTCCCACGTCTGATTTTAATAAATGCACACAAAGCTACAGAGAAATGATCCACTTGTGCCTGTCTCCATTATTTATATTTTTCTCTTGTTCTTATATTCAAGATTTGCTATACTTCACATGCAATTAAATCAATGTTCAGTAAAACTGTCTTTTGAACAGAACTAGGAATTACAAAATTTCAGGGTTTTTTTCATATAAATACTTTATATAATGTCCACTTTATGTACTGCCCATAGAAACCTATATTCATGAATTTATTTAGTCTAGACAACCCCAAAACAAAATCTTCCTTGGCTGCCACTAGAAGTACCCACCACTCACCCAAATAACGCCCTAAACAACAAAACTTTGTTAGCTGCTCTATGATTACTAAGGCAGGCTGAAAAGAAAAAGGCACATTAAGTGCCACATCTGTAGGAGAACCAGGAGATGACATGACCTTTTTTCCCCAGTAGTCATTTCCTAATCAAAGCCCAGAAGCTGCTGAGCTCAGGAAATGTCACCTGCAATCAGCTGGAGATGCTTTTAATTGCCTGTGTGCCACTGTGCATGCTGCAGGGTTTGCTCAACTGCAGCAGGAAATCTGATTTTGCTCCCAAGTTCAGGACCATGGGTTAACCATGGATAACCTGGGATAACCATGGATAACCTGGGGAAGGATGAGAGGAGCAGAAGCTGTGAGGCTGCAGGGAGCTGCCCCTGCCCAGCACTCCCTGAACACACCCGGGGCTCCAGCACAACAAATAAAAGCTGCTGAATGGCTGTCCTGTGCCAAAGGAGTCAATTAATTGCTAATTGTTCACCTGGAGGTGYAACGCCATTGACAGAAACAGGCCTGAAGCACCAAGTTAGGGAGGGACCCATCCAAGAGCTACTGAGGGCTGAACAGGGATTCCTCTCTCTGGCACTCAGGGAAATGCATTTCTGGCAACATTAACATCTTTCAGGCATTCCAGTCAAATTCACGAACATTTTCCCACACTTCAAAAACAAAATATTTGTTTTATGAAATGAATCAAGACTTTCATATCTGAATTTCCTTCAAGTGTTCTTGTAGAATAAACCTTAAAATATTCAGAATAGAAAGGAAATATTTTTATTTTACTCAAAAGAGCAATGCCAGATATTCTACTTCTTTTAAATACTCAAATCATTGCAACTACTTTTTAAAAACAMAAAATAACAAAAAAAGCTGCTGTTGGAGTTGTATATGTTAGATGGACATGGTTCACTCTCACAYAGCTTTTCAGGATTTGAAGGGACCACTTGCATTTTGATGAGTACTCTCAAGCCCAGTTCATATCCCCATGCTTCAATTTATTGAAGCACCAACTAGTRGAAAATACTTAGCTTGCCCAATTAATTCCAATTCACTATGAGCTAAGCATCTCTTTCATATTTTATTTATTTACATGCCTTTCCCAAACCACATTATAAAGCTTATTAGAGCTTTATGAGAGTGATCAGAGAAGTTCAGTATTTTTCCCACTGGAAAAATGATATTTCAGGAAAAAGGTGTGTCAGCCCCATTCCAACAGGGTTGGAATTAGATGATTATTTACAGTCCTTTATTATCATAGAATGGTTTGGGTCGAAAGRTTTATTTACCCAGCAATTGAAATGYCTGTCTCAAGGTGACAATAAGACTTGAAACTCCATTTCCTCAATCCTATGCTGCTGACCTAGCAATGTAAGAAAAAACTTTAACTGTATGTTCAAAAATTAGTACTAAATATTTACTATTATTATAGAGAAAGGAATTTGCAGATGAATAGCATGACATTTATCAATAAAAGTTGCTCAAAAGATGATCCCACAAGTAATTCCCTTTCATTTTGTCAATAATAAATGAAACAAAAGGTGTAAATTTTGCTCGTATGGAGGTTAAAAAAATAGAAATGACCCAATGAGCTACAACTCTGTTGAGGATCACAAAAGGTTTAACCCAACAYTAGCACTAATGAATTATCAGGGCACCTCACAAGCCCTTCAGAAGGGCTGGATGCAKAAATAATTATTTATTAGGACAGTACCTGACAAGATTGTTGTTTTGATGAATTGGCACATATGGAACTCAGAGATGATGAATTGCACTGATGTCAATGCTATTAAAAGTTTTTTAACACGCACATGATTTGATTTATGATTTTTTCAAAATAGAAGAGCACTCTCATCTCATATGAATTAAAACACGCACATTGCTAAAACTTAGCAGTAACACAGGTCATGGGTATTGAATAAATTCATCCACCCTAGCTCTTTCCATTCTCAGCACATGTAATTGTGGAATATGACAATCAGTGCACGTATCTACATTCTTGGAAAGTCACAACTGACTTTATCATTGGAGGGAGAATGGTGAAAATCCCTGGTAGTTCTACACAGTCATCAATACCTGGCTTRATTTTGGATCTGCTAAGTAGAAATGTCCATGAGGTGTTTCTATTTCCACACATGGTGATACATCATTTTTAGGTACTTTTAGTCGTGCACTTCTGTGGTTCTCTCATCTGTAATATTCCTAAAAAATCTAAACACAATGGAATAGAATAATTCATAAAAACTATAATGCTGGTTTATACATATTTTATTTGTATCCCTCTTCAGTGTCTTGTGCCAGCAYGGCAGACATACCAGATCACATAAATGTCTCTTCCTACAAATCTAGCTCTAAAGCCTTGCACAATAACAGTTTTACCACTGAAAAATGAAGAGGAAAAAAAAATACACTTCATAAAGAGAAAAATATGGAGTTTCCCCACTTTCAAGGATAGCCTGGCCATGAATGTGTAGCCAACACCTCAGAACAAGCTGAAAATCACCCGAGGAAACAAAGAACTTCCAAGATGTGCTAAATATCACAGATGTCAGACTATTTGCTCTTGAGGACTCATCAGGAACTGGAGCAAAATGCTTTAAAATGCAGACAAAGTACACAGCAGAAGCAGTTTTGTTTCAGCCAAAACCACTAACAAACCAAAGCTCAAGCAGAAATCACTCTGCTGAATGTGTGTATGCACTAATTCTCCCTGCCTTGTGCAGGTGCAGAAGACCAAATATTTATCTTCTAAGAATGTTTGAGAATCCCATGGAATTGACCTAAATCCATACAAGCTTTGAGTAAATTTGTGGCACTATAAAAACTGGCCTATATTTAGGCAACGTTTTGGAGAATGTTCTTTTGACTCCTTTATTCTCTTTTATAACTGTGAAGGGGACAACAGGGGAGAGATCACACTAGAAAATAACTCCTGACAAGGGAAATTTCCAATAAAAACATGGTGGGGAGGATACATCAAGCCTTACTGCCAGTTGTCCAGAGCCACATCTCTCCAGGAGAGCAGCTCAGGAGGTTTCCCTTGCCAGCAGTGAGGATCCAGCWGAACCTCAAGCACAGCCCACCCAAGCAAGAGACAATACCAGAGGTCACAGGTGTGCTCAAGCAAATGGATGGCTCAACCTCAAGTTCAGAGAAAAGTAACATAAACAATTCTTAGAAGATTATTTATATTTATTTTCAAAGGTCAAGAAAGATTTATGTAGTGGAAAAAGAGCTGCCTGGCCTGCTTTGTCCATGTGTAGGTGTTTAAATGTTTTTCAGTTTCTATCCAAACTCCAAAAATTATGCAGAAAATTCACTATTCTCTTCCTCCCTAGCAATCCATCAACCTTAATTATAATGGTGCTGGAAAAACATAGCACTCTTTATGGAACCTTTTAAAGCCTGAGCTGTTCTGCTGCCATTATAAAAAAGCTAAATCGCTGAGCAATTTAATTTAATTTCTCCAATACTGCCTCATGTTTTCTAAACAAGAACCATCGCTCTCCTAAGTTTGAAACATCTGAAATATTGATTGCAGTACACTTTCTTTTGAGAGTAAAACATATTAAATGAGTTATCTTTGCATTCAACAAAAGCCATAGTGAAGTAGAAGTGCTTAGAACATGTTGCCTATATATTTTTTCTGTCATATTAAAACTGAAGTAAAACAGWATTTTGGGCTGAGTAAGTGTGGGGTTATACGTTACTATTGGCAAAAAGAAAGTTGTTTGCTCACAGAAAAGCTGTGCTTGTGGCTGCACACTCCCTCAATACTGTGACWGGTAGAGGGGTTTGATGAAGGGGAGCAGGTTCTGTGTGCTGCAGTGGAATTCCCAGTTTCAAGGTGGGTTTTCGAGATGCCTGAGGATTTTTGTTTGCCTTTTTGTCTGATCAAAGCCTTTTTAAAATTATTTTTAATTTTTTTTTTTGCACATAGTCAATGGGTTTTTTTTTTCCATGTAGACTAAAAGGGAGTTCTGAGCCCTTCCCACACTGAAATTTTCAATGATCTCTTTTTTTCTTATCTCAGCACAAGAAAATGAGAGAAAAAAAGAGAGAGATAGCCAAACAGGCAGCAAGAGTAAAAGCTCTGTCTTGGTTCCATTCTGTTAGGGCAGTACATAAGAAGGAGTTAAGAAAGAAAGGCATTACAGAATACCCCTGTCTGTCAGCAGTCTGTTGCTCCTGCGCCCTTTGGGGGCTGGATTTGAGCTCCAGTGTCAGAGGGATTCACCTGGAGCAGACCAGACGAGGATGGCACATCTTTGGGGCATTTGTGCCCCTTCTCCTCCCAGCTCCAYCCCCTCTGCCCAGGTCTATCCAGTTGTATGGACACACCATCAGACATGTCAGCCAGAAAACATTGAGCMTGAAAGAGCAGCTCATGCAGTAAATTATAGCAAACTCGCTCAGAAGGTTGYATTTCCAGAGAGGAATCAAAGAGAGGCAGCCACAAAGGTCAAGACATCTCAAASCAGGTGAAAGAGAACAGAAAAAAGGGAGGCACTTGATTAAAAGTCTTCTGATGAGGATGAGTAGAGACACAAAGAAAGGAGCAGCTGGCCACACACAGTCCTAGAAGCCCCTTCATCTTGAATAAAGCAGTAAAACAGCTGACAGTGTTTTCCTCAAAAAAAAAATTCTTGTAAACAGACAATTTGGCAGCCATTGGACCAAGAAGATAAGACAATGTGTCCTTACTGTTCCCTCTACAGCTCTCTAGGGGATCATAACAAACCTTAAGAGCAACGTGAAGTCAAAAATCATCATTGGGTCTGTGTAACTTGGTCATTCATGCCATCAGTCCTGCCTGTATCAATCTCTTTTCTTGTTTATTGGGATTTATCTGTACTTGCCAACTGGAAAAATGTCTGCACTTCACAGTATTAACTGCTTTTGCACCTTAAGCATTCTTATTTTGGTATTTGTCAATATGAAGGATTATTTTCACTAATAAAATAGCTCATTTTAATTCATGGTAAAAACTGCAATAGATTTTAGCATGCAATTAAAATTTTAGGGCTTTGTATTTGTTCTTTCAAAATTTAACAAGTAAACAAACTGCTCTTTTAATTAACATTCTGGAGATAATGTTAATTTATATTAACATATAAATGAATATATAGCACCTTTTTTTTCATTTGGTCATTTTTTCCCATATTAACTGTATTCCCCTGGAGAAGCCTACTTAGAAGTATAGAAATCTATCATATTTACCTATGAAATGTACAAATAATGATAAAATCCCCTGCAACGCATCAACATGTCTGAAGAATCACAGAAACAGCTACAATAAAAGACAGATCAAAGAGACACTTTCTGAGCAGAAATCAAGCCAGCAAGTGAGTTTGAAATATCAGTGATTTAATAAACAAACTAAAACAATCAGAAAGAACCCACCATCCAACTTCTTTGAAATATTAATGACAAAGAATTGTCACCTTGGCCCTTCTGCAATGGAACACCACATGAAAAGCCCTGGAGACAGGGATACCCTTGTTAACAGTGCCAGTCCTCATGATCTCAATTTCCTCAAGGCTTCTCCATTTTCAGGTCAGAATTAATTCTGGATGCAGTTGGGYAACAGATGGGATGTTACTGAAATGCCCTAACATATCTCATAATTGACTGCCCAAATTTCATCAACTACTTTATTGTTCTTTCCCATCTCCTCCAGAGATAAGTGCACTGAGAAACTTGAATTGATACAATTTATGCCTTCAGATTTTACAGACAGGGAAAGTCTGACAGCCTAGAGAAGGCTGACAAGGCATATTTTCTTCCTCTTAAGAAAAAGATCTATATTTATATATGCACACACATAGAGAGAGACTTCTCAATTGTTGCAGCAAATTATAAATGATGCATGAAATGAAAAATTCCTGTTGGGTGCACTAAGAAGTGTACAGACAGTGCCACCATGGAATCAACATTTGCCATGTCATTCACTTACTGAGAGACACTGACTCAAAAGTCGACAGAAAAAACATCAGCAGTTACACATTTCAACCTGCACAGTATTTGTACATTTCCCATTTGTTTTCCAAGTCTGCTCAAAATTATCCTATTACTAACATTCAACCACATCAGGCCAGGTTTCTGTGTTAGAAATAGGCAGAGATAGTCAGTAAATCCAGATTTTTATAAAGGAGCCTCAAGGATCAGTGGATTGCTAAATTGAGGTTTTCCTCTGCAATTAAATTGAGGTTTTCCTCTGCAATTAAAAAAAAAATCTTAACTTACTCTGAGTTATTATTTGAAACTAATTAGCTATATTTGCTTGATTTTTGTCATCATATTGATTCTGAGACAAACTTTGAAGGAATTYATAATTGTATAAGGATTTAATTTGYGACCATCAAAGCCACTCAAGCAGTCAAGAATTTTCTTTCTAGTGTCCATGGAAGAATTGTTCCTCACTTTGCTGCTCACATCACAGCTTGAGCATCCTCTGTGTAAAAGACTTGGGAAGGATCTGCATGTAACATAAGCTGAAAACAATATACCAAGACTTTAAAAAGGTGAAACAGTGACAGAAAAGCTAAAGGACAGACCCATGATGTTAATGAAAAAGGAGAGCTTYTGGACCACGAGACCACACAGGAGCATTCATGGGCTGACCTAATCTTCTGTAAATCATCYGGATTCTCTGCTTGTGCAGGCTGAACATGTGCAAGGGGGGACAAAACAGCAGCTGGAGACAAGGCACTGCTGCATATCCTGCTCTACACAAAAAAAAAAAGTGTAAGTGTTGCTCAAATTTTATAAAGGACAAGTATCCATTCAGGATCTTAATCCAGTTTGAAGCACACAAAGCTCCTAAATGTAAAATATTTTGCTTTGAGAACTGGGAAGAGCAATCCAAACATCCTCCAGATATCATCACTATCTCTGCCTCAGAGCTCAAATGCTGTAATTTCACCAGTTTTTGAAATTTTGCCTCTTCTTCTGCATGCAAACACGTTATCTGCATCTGTAATTCACACACAGGTGCAGTTCCACACACTCATGCCTCTAATTAAACAGCATTGAGCTGCAGGTGTAAATCAGTCAGAAGTTGAGTCACATTTCAGTTGGGCTTCATTACTGGGTGCAATTTTAATCTTGGTAAAATGTCACTCTTAAATTTGTTCTCTTGCTGCAAAAGTCCAGAGTAAATCCCCATTCCATCATTTTCAACAGCAGAACAATCCTGAGAGACTAAGTAGAAAAACAAGAGATAAATTACTGTTGAAAGATGTAACAATGCTATGAAGAACAATCAAGGAAATGATAAAATGATCATCTGACCACAATCAGCTCCTTTCAGCATTTCATTTGATTTGCTTTTAAGGGAATGTTTCAATAACTATGGTGGAAAATGATGAAGACTTTGCATGAGGGATCAGCGAGGGAGCTCTGTACCACAATACATTTTCAGAATGCATCTCAGGATTGTGCTTTTGTCTCCTCAAGCACGTGGTATTTACTCAGATCTTCTTTTGTCTTGGTAAATAATAGAGAATCTAAAACCCCTCAACACTCAGAGCCAAGCTGGATCTTGAGCCAGTGGGTTTCCAGTCACAACACACTATTTGCAAAATCCCTGAAGCATATTTAAATCACCCTGTCCAGGTGGAAAACAATTTCCAAAAGGAAGAGAGTCTGGAAGCCCCATTTTAAGTTCTCCTCTTCTATATTGCTTACCCATTTTCAGGGTGACTCAAAAAGAGGGAGAGACCTACTCTCTATTCACAGTGGTGTTACAATCCTAACTGTTGATTTTCATATTTAAAATCTTTAGAGGCAGAGGATAAATTCAATTTGATAATATCCCTCTAAAAAGGAGAATTTCCTTTTCTCACTGGGAAAAATTAATCTCATAGGCACTATTTATACTACTTAGCAAATATTATTCCCATGGGAAAAAAAGTAAGTAGAAGCCAAATTTATTTTGACTACTTAAGAAAAAAACAAAAGTGGGAGTTGAGATGCTCTCGATAGCTGGAAGATTCACATAGCTTTTATTAAGGACTTTGAAATAAGATAKGACTTCTGCCTTTATTGCTTAGTTTGCATTGATTAAAGCACAGCAAAACCACCTCAGGTAGCAAAAGTGAAACCCCTCTTGAAGGCAGCATCATTACAAATCACRCTGGTAAAGGAAACAAGTGAAATCCTCTTCAATAATTCATGCACACAGCTCATTCACATCAAAAGCCTCCTCTCAAACAGTTCCACAGCAAAGTATAACTGCTTGATTAATCTAGAAAAACACTAATTATACACTGAGAAAACAGTTCTAGGGAAGAGAAAGCAGCAGAGGAGACAGAATAATGGCTAATATTATAGGAAGTGCAGTAGTACCTCAGTTTAGTCAACTTGATTGGTAACAGGAGAACAGGCGCCCTGCTTCACAGGAAGGAAAAATACATTTACAAAGGAACACAGACAAACAAAAATGGATGTGCCATGGAAATAAAAGACTGGCACATTCTGAAAGTGCTTGTTATCAGTCAAATACACCAACGTGCACAGCAAGGGTTTGCATCAATCTTTGTGCTGTAGATTGAGGTCTGAACAGGACACGAGGCTGATCAGGAGGGTTTCTGGTTTCCCTTGTCAGGCAGAGCCTGCAGTTCTTACACAGCTCAGCAGGATTTTAACCCATGCAGTTTTGCTTTCTCAGCCAGCTAAAACAGTGAGACCTCTGAAATTTTGTGTTTCTTGTCAGATCTCTGTGAAGTTAAACCAATCTCCCTGTTAGGCTTCCTTAACAGTTTCACAAAGGTGTAATTCACTGGGCCCTCAATCTTCATATTACATATATTAAMCTTTCTGCAGGCTGGGAGGAGCAGGCACTGCCATGCAAAGGTGTCCTAGAGCTGTTGAACAGTTACTGCTGTGTACACATTTCTCTGCTGAGTCTCGACCAAATACTGCACAGAACTCTGCACCTGGATTCTATCAAAGCATTGCCAGGTACACATCAGCACACTGATAACACCATAAGAACACCAGATCTGGTWCATGATAAGAGGAACAGAACATCCAGGATCATCCAACCCTTCTAACCTAGTTTTAAAATTCTGCTTCTTGAAATATCCTTATATTTGTTTTACTTTGAGTAATGCCCTAACACAAAAGATCACACACTAGATGATGAAAATAAACACTTAATTAATCCATTTTTCCTCACAAAGTTCAAAAGATTTTCAGATATGCCAATGATATGGAAACAAAAACACCAAGCTCTCCCTCTGCTTCTCATTTTCTGTGTTTAGGACATCAGTTCAAATGCACACATAGGGACCATTGCACCAAGACACATATTAGATAAAAATAATCTCCACCAATTGTCACAAAATTAAACTCATAAGATGAATTACCAATTTTACAGCATCTTTACAAGCACTGTTGGAAGAGCCTATAGTAATCTAAGATATCACTGTTTACCAAATACAAAAATGAGCCACTACCACACACTGATCATCCCACCTTGTTTAATGAAACTCAGAGTGAGCTGTGACCTGTGCTGTGATAGGGATGCATGAATTCCTAGAAAATTCTGTGGGAATCTTGTGTCCAATGTGCAATTTTTCAAGGAAGAGCCAAAAGAAGGAAAAATTATGGTAGAATCACAAAGTCATAGACCTTAGAGCAAATATTTGTAAAAATTCATCTTTAAGCTCAAGTAAAATTCATATATGAGACTATGAGAAGATTATGAAACAAAGCTGATTTGGGGAAATTCCAGAGTGGAATGATCTTCCACAAAATTTGTGCCTGCACCCAACATCCATCTTTTTGAAGGYCATAGAATTATCTTGAGTAAAAAATAGATTTATGAAAACAGAGTAGCTTTGGAGGTCATTTCACTGCCAGTGCAGATTTTGCTTGGAATACATGGGAATACCATGATGACAGGATGAAGCCTAAAAMTTTAATGCAGACAAGAAGAGATTTGATTCAAATCCACTGCTCACTGTAAAGGTGTTTCTAGGGACCTCAATGGGATTTGGACCAAGTCCTTTACTTAATCCTTATCTCGTTTTTCGGGTTGTTTTTTTTTTCCAAAGCAGATAAAACCGAAAGTTCATGAGTTTTTACAGGCTTGGAGCACTGATGTTTCTCTCTTTTTACCAAGGGCTTCTTGTTTAAAATATTGTTAAGGAGAGGAAAGGAAAAAAGAAATCTTTAATTGTTAATTATCTGAATATGTATTTCAGAAATTTTCACTTACAACTATGAATGCAAAAGGACTTATTTATGAAGCAAAACAACATGCAATATGCAGCAGTAGCTCATCAAAGCTAGCTAACGTTTCACTTTCATTAAAGTTGAATAATTTCTTACTAAGTAGTCACTGTATATCTAATTTTCTTGTAACTGTAGTGAATTTTCAGTATAAAAAAAAAAGTAGATCTTGCAATCAGATAACTACGAAGATCAAAGTAACTCCTAGTAGCTATTACACTGTTAAAAAAGAGGTAACATTGTGAATAAATAAACAAATAAGCTCATAATTTATTTAAAAAAGCAGAAGAGCTGGTTTTCCAAGACAGGATTTCAGTCAGAGTTTCTGAGTAATTCTAGTACTTCCTGGYAGCAGGCTGGCTGGACCTTACATATCCATAGAATGAGGGTCAGGCAAGAAAAATGAAGCTTTTCTGGGGCTTTCCAAAGCTCTTGCTGAAGAACCTTACACCATCTTCTAAATCCAAGGAAATGGTTTGAGGAGCAGGGGACAGCAAGCTGTGGTGCCTCCCAGACTGGCTGATTTTGTATCTTTACAATAATGGAAAGAGGGACATAACTTTCTTTATGTGAAGGAAGAGCAACCTCTTCATTATAAATTGCATCTAAGGCACCTTTTCCAAAGCTTCATTCCTATCCTAAAATGATACTTTTATATATTTAAATCCACACAATTGCATTCTCAAAAGATGGGATATTTCCAAATTCCACTCAAGTCTCAGGGGTGAAACACTTCATGACATCAGAACAACTGAATTTTCYCCATTAATGCTCCAATATTAATTTACTCCACATTTTCAGGCACACAGTGTTTAACATACTGATCCAACAGGATTTGTGCCAGCTCAGCAATTTGCAATCTGTAGCATTTTTTGTTTATTTAGTGTGAAACATTCATGAGTTTATTTATTCCCTAGGAGAAGGAAGGATCCACAAGGATTATATTATAATCCCTCTGGATCTGGTAAATTTGCATATATTAGTGGCTAAATACAAGAGGCAGCTTTGGGATCCACAGCAGCAGTAAAACCAAGAAGGACCAGTTTGTCATTTACAGCATAAAACAAGCCTGGTGACAAAAATATCCAAAAATGCATATTAATATTATAACCTGTCTGATTAGAGCCCTGCAGGGGTGGCTGTGCTGAGAGCAAACAGAAAGAGGCTGATTGTTACATCTGCTCTCCAACAATATTTGACCAGGGAAACAAAGAACCCCAGCTGCAACAACAACAATCCCAGAGTTGTCAAATTGTTTGCACAAGGGGCTGCTCTGTTCAACATCAGGGATCACAGTGAGGAAAGAAAGGCTGCACTGCCTTCAGATGAGAAAAAGCAATAATAGATGATTTTATAAAATCTGAAAGAATACTGTGCATTAACATAAAATGAACTCAACGAGGCACCAAACTCATGTTCAAATGATCACTATGCAGCAAGTTTCTGAAAAATAAGAGTTGGATCTGAAATGTCAGTGCTTTGAACAGAATGCTATTGCCCATCTAAACCAACTTCAATACCTTTATTAGGTGTGAGCTGATGGAAAGGCACTTAAAGAGAATGAATAAATACACCAAATATAAATTTAATATTCATTTTTCTGACTTTATGCTTACACAAGCCAAGGTGCACTTAGTGGAGGGCAAAGCACTCAATAGAAACCAAATGGAAACAAAATTAAGCAGCTTCCATCACAAAATTCCATAAGTGACACAGCWGTCAAGGTAGTAAGGACACCTTCCCATAGCAACCACCCTGCAAAATTTCTTGTACGACTAATTTAAAGGTAAAGGCTTGGTTGTTAGCAATAAATGTTCATGTAAAAGCAAATCAGAAAAATACATACATCCTCAGGTCATGATTCTCAGAACCTTTGCAATTTTATTTCGGTTGTCTAATTTGCTGCTGGTGTTTTGAATATCCAATACTATTTCTTAGCAAACAAAATGGAATTAACCTATTAAATCAGGAATGAGTAAATTCAGCTTGGACACTTTTTTATACTTTGCCCACATATTAGAGGGCATTTGGAATTGCCTTCCACTAAATCTTTTCGTGTTATTATTTTCTTCTGTGTCTCATGCATTTGCCCCCAACTCCTCTCAGTTATGTTCTGTGCTATAACACACTGCTGAAAGAACAATGCCCAGAGATTACAGACATTATTGCTTAGTTACCATTTTATAAAAACAGTTAAAACCCAAAGGAAAAATCTTCAGATGTGTTAGAATGCTTTGCTAGAGCCATTACCACACAAACATCAGATGCACAGTGCTGCAAGTTTCAGGAGTCTAAAATAGATTTTATGGACCTTTTACCAACCACTCAATGCTAAAAATATCAGAGATGGCTGGGAAACCATAAGGAAATGGGTTTTGTTAATGAAAGCCTCTGTAGATGCAACACATATGAAAGAAAATTGCCTATTGAGAGAACAGTTCTTAGTGTCTCCTCCCTGGGCTGTTAGAGCCCATGGCTTGTTCTTTACCAAATGTGGGATCTGATTTCCCAGYGTTGTGATGTGCAAGCAATAAGCTGAATTTAATGACAGAACAGAAAAACTGCAGGGGCAGCATGCTTCCTTTCAGTAATTTTGTGCAATTTTGAGAAGGAATATTTCACTCTTGCACAGCTATTCCCTTCTCTTTTTAAGGAGTCTCATAAAACAAGGTTGGAATTGGGCACAGCAGCATCTGTAGTGCCCATGGCGCTGCTGTGAGCCCAGCTGGGACCAGACTCAGGCATCATTCTGCTCTTTCCCTGGTGCCACAGGTCCAGGAGCAGGTCTAGGGCACTCAAACACCCTGGCAAGGTTCTGGAGGYGCTGATTCCCACCCTACACCCGTGGGCCTCCTCAGCTGTGTGCACAGGCAGCACACAGGGCTCTGAAAGCCTCTCAGGCACCTGCAGGGACCCCTCTGCTCTCCCTGCAATGTCTGAGGTGTCACTCTGCACTGCTGCAGCMTCAGCAGGTCTCACAAGCACCATCACCTCTGCTRCAGCCTCCAGAAAAAGCAAAATGGTTCAAACTGTGCATTTCTGTCTCCTGAGCAGCAGGGATGGGACACAAGGAGCAGCCAGGTACGCTCCCAGCCCCAGAGCTCTGTTCAGCACTAATAAACACACTGTAACTCCTCCTCACAGCACAGAGAGCAGAGTCCTTTAATCTTTTCTAAAGACTCTGAAGCAGAATCTCTTGAAACCACATTTCTCTTGAACGTTCTTTTACYGCACTTCATTTTTTATAAAACAATTTACTCTTGACTGGGAACTTGGAGCACAATGGTTTATTACACTAATCCAGMTCCTCCACATCCTCAGTCCTCTGGCCAAAAACATGCAAGTGGTTTTGAAGTGTTGAGGATGTCTGCACAGCTAAAATTCTTTTGCTGAAGCCATGAAAACAGTGCAGCCATTTTGGTCTTGCCTTTAATATATCTGAAACATCACATCTGGTGTCAAGAACAAGCAGCCACCAGATTTTCAGTTTTGAAAATTGCTCACCATAACATCATAAACTGTGCTYGAGCAAGAAGGGAATGCAGCAATCCATGCACTGTCAGAAACACAAATACTACCTGAGGACCAATGTTTTCAAATTGTTTTCCATTTKAAAAAATGTTGAAAACATCACGCTTCTAATAGAAATACCAAGGGATGCAGCTTGAAATATCTGTTAGGTTTTGATGGAGTTTTTAAGCAAATCTTGCTCTTACATTCCCTTAGATGTAGAAATATAGTCCTCTTTAAAAAAGAGTAAGAATTTACTTTTAGAAACCATTATTTTAAGCAATGTGATGTAAAACAAGTAAGTAAAGCATTTGAACACATGCCAAGTTGGGGAAATTATTTTTAAAGTACATTCTACAGTGAAGCTGCATTCAGAGAAATGTGTAGCTCCCTTTTACAATTTCCATCTCCCTGAAATGGATTCTGAGGTGCAAAGAAAGACTGTGTTGAAAATATATTGAGGCTACACAGCCCTGCAAAACACAGGGATGATTTACTGATTAAACATAATAATCTGTTGAATAACTGGGGCTTTTAACATATGGTTGCATGTACATCTAGACACATATACATACAGATACAAAATTACCTTCAATGGCATAAAGAACACGGTTAATTTGATATTTCTATGGTACTTARGAGCAAAATAGGATGTGGGGGAAAACATTTGTGGTGATCAAAACCAGTGAAAACTGTCATTTTCATATTGTATAAATTATTTGCAAAGCACCCATTCCATCTTTAGCTGATATATTTTTTCTTACTCTGCATTGGCTTTGTAATAACAATAACTGTCACCATAAATTACTAAGAACATTATTCAATTTCAAGCAGCCCCATTTGTTTTCATGTTTCCAGCAAAACTATGACAATAGAAATAGATTATTGTAATTGCTTCTTCAAGCAAGGACTACAGGTGGTTTTATTTTTCCATGACTAATAACTCCCATTTTCCTATTCATTCAACCACTGAGATGTTCAGACCGTGGGCAGGAGGAAGTGAAATGGACCTTATTGTGGCAAGAAAAAATAGAAAAAAATGATTGAGCCTTAAAAAGATCATTATATTATACTATACACTGTGGTGATGCTGATGAGAGACAGATCACTAAAGCTATTTACATCAAGAGCACCTTCCATGAATAATAAAAAAAAAAAGAATATATGCACAGTTTTTTTCTTTTCCTTATTTTGAAACAAAGCAGAGTGAAAAATCTTATCACCAAACTGCACTGACATAATTAAAAACATGAATGCACTCCCAGCTGTGCTCTGATATTTTATGTCTTTTTCAACTTTATTCACAAAGTTGTTATTGCAAACTGGCCAATGTAATTGTCCCACATATAACCTGTACAGGGTCTGCCTGTTTTGCTGGTCCCTCTTTGCTCCATATTTGCCCTAGTCCAAACTTACACACTTTAGAGCCAACTTTAAATACTTTAGAGCCATATTAGCTACAAACACAAGATGTCTGCACACAAACACCTGAATTAAAGCCACTTGGTAGCTGAAAGCTTGCCTGCAAGGGGAGTTCCAATATTTTAGGAGAGGCTGGTAAATTCTGGTGGGATTTATCCAAAACTGACGTGGAAGTGCCAAGTCAGAGGGTACAGAAATCATCAGAACAAACTGACAGGACAGAAATTGGCAAATGGGAACCAGTGCTGGAATTCCCCAGTCACCCCTTAAAGAACAGCAAACTCTGTGGCTGTGCCCAAAACTCCCTTCTGCCCTTGAATCCTTCCCATAAACAAACCAGATKATTTCCATCTGTTGCATTTCTGAACTTCTACTACACACAGGTGAAATTAATTTGTGTTTAACAAAGGCACTAGCAAAGGAAGGTCAGCCACCAGGACACAAAGTACAATTGCCATGCTCTTGCATTTTTCATAAGGTGCCCAAATTTGATGTGATCAGAATTTCTAATAATTGCAGGACTAGCTAATTTTAAATTATTAAAACATTTCCAGGTTTCGCAAATGATTTCATTTGAACAAGAGCCCAAACACATATTATACCAGAGGTTTAAAACAAGGATTACAAGTGATTGCAAATTAATATCTTTAATAGAATACAGTGKGAACTTAGAGGACAAAGCTAAGGAATTGATTGACCTCATGGTAAACCATAAATAGGAAGAAGTAGTAAAATTATTAATCACTCTCGTAGAAAAATCAAATTCACTCTACCAAGGCCAGCAACATAAGCCAGCTTATGATGAATTATGGTTTCAGAAACTTTTATTAAAAGCAGCCAGGTTACTGCAGAAAATTAGAAAGAATGAGTAATATGTTTTCCGTTAAGTTCTGTAAGCTTTTTCCCCTCACTTAGTTCATTTTCACCTTAAAGGAAATTTCTCTTCATCAACTATCAGGAGAGATTCTCCTCCAGGGGAAGAAAACTTGCACAATTTACCTACTTCTTACAATTTTGAGAAAATCTTCCATAACCAAGGTGCTGGTTTGGGTTAGAGCACCCTGTAGAAGCCTCTGTGCTTGACTGCAGTTTCTTTTCTAGTAACTTAAGGCACAGAATGTCGGGAGGGTGACCAAAMCTACTGCTTGGGTGCCCACGTTTCTTCACTGCTTTAGGGGTGAAGATGCTGACAGGCTGTCCACGAGGGAGCAGCCTTTAGGGCACAAATCCATTCCTGGCCCAGGAAGAGAGGAATGCTAAGGCATTTAAAGCTGCTCCACAGACAGAGGTTGTGTGAACACCCTCAGCAGGAGCTGGGAATGACACATCCAGCACTTGGCACAGGAGCTGCTCCCAAYGCAGCCTCCCCCCAAGAGAGAATTCCTCACACTGAGGAATCATTACCTGGGAGCTCCTCCTTYAACAGAAAGGGTCACAGGCTCCCTGCACCTCCCTAAGAGGCAGAAAGTTAAATCTCCAGCTCTCTGCACAAGTATTTTTTTTGAAGTCTGATCCCAGCTCTGCTGATTGAAAGAGATGCTGCAGTGCAGGCAGCACAGCCAATACMTTGCAGTGGCATTTGAAATCCTCTGCAGCAGCAGGGCTCCTCATCTGTGCATCCTGCCCTGCAAATCTGCTGCCTTCCTTGGGGTAGTCAGAATAAATGAATGCACTGGAGAATGACTGAAGGCATCACACACTGGCATCTCTTTCCTGGTCTCTGCAGTAAGAGTTATTCTTATACCAAACAGTTTCACAAGTTATGCCTTTATTTCAAGCCTAGGGCTTGTAGCATTCTAGAGAATTCTTAGAGTCACTTATATTCCTAAAGTAATATTTACAGCACCCTATACCAAACCAAAAGCTATATTTGCTGAGAAAGCCTCAAGTTTTTCCTCTTCTSTCTCCTCTCTGTCTGCTTCTAGCAAGAGGCACTCGGGGAGAAGCCAAATGACATGCTAATGATATTTTTTGTTAAGCTTTTAAATTCACAAGCACTTGCTCTGTCAGTTTAGCTAGTGTGGATAKAATTTGGAATAAAATGCAAGTTTTGATTCCATTTTAATAAGAAATTGCATRTGGTTCCACAAGAAGAAATAAAATAGAGGCCTCATGGATGCCAGTTCAAAAGTTTYATACATATATAAGAAAATTCTATAAAACTTTTAAGTGGATATTCCATTTCCTGGGATTTTTGAAATTCATTTCATCTCAGAACTCTGTTGGAAGTGAAGGCACATCTTCCCAGCCTGTTTGTTATGACCACCACCTCTTCTGAGAACTTTCAATTTGTTTAGCCACATCTGTACAGGAGTCAGATAAAAAGCTACCAAAATGCTGCAATTTCCAAGACCAGGACCATACCCTCTGTAGGAGGGGATTTCCACCACCGAAGGTGTCTGATCTAAAGTAGTCCCTGTGGCCTTTATTAGTATTAATGTCTATAYACAATGAGCCATCAGGGAACCACAGATCTGAGAGGGAATATCATCCTCTGTGCATGTTCCCACAAAACAAATTTACATCTAGARCACTCTGGGTGTAATTTGTATTTAATGAAAAATACTTCTTTTGAATAGAAGGCAAAATATTATCTACACTGATTTTCTGATACATATAATTATACCAAGCATGATATTGAAATCATGGCTGATATAATAGTTGGCCCTTTGATACAAAGGATTCTTTCACATCAGCAACACTGACTACTGACCTTAAAGGCACAGCTCTTCCCACCTACTAGACAAGTAACAGGAACTAAAAATATTATAAATAGTGTTATTTTTAGCTTAGGCTCCCTTAATGATTTACTGGGTGAAACGTGTAYATATTGCAAAGTGTATGTTAAATAAGTAGTGTCTTCTCCAACCTGGATCCAGTGAAACCTGGAGTTTAGGATGCTCAGGCCAGTACTGCAGCAGAGCACTAGAAGTCTCAGAAATAAGTGAGATCAGAGGGAATGCTCTAAGTTTTCCACACTGGCTCAGCCTCAGACTTCCCACAGCTGAGTGCCAGACCTTGGCATCCTTAAAGCAATTTATTCACAGTGCAGTAACACAAAACCATCTCGAGCTGGTGCTTCCAGGGAGGGACCCTGAATCCTTGGGCTCTCACACCCCCAGAATCCATTCCCCAGAGAGTCTGGGCTCTCACACCCCCAGAATCCATTCCCCAGAGAGTCTGGGCTCTCACACCCCCAGAATCCATTTCCCAGAGAGTCTGGGCTCTTCTGCTGAGCCCTGTGCTCCTGCCCTGTTAATGCAGCTCACCTGGCCAGCACCACAAGTGTCCCTTGTTATACAAGGTGTCAGAAGTTCCCAGTCCCTACCTGAGACTCCTTTCCCTCACCCCAGAGCTCAGTCAGGAGCTCTCCCTGCAGCTTCTCACCTGCACCAGGTGTGTTCCTCAATAGAGCTACCAAGAGAGATATTCTCTTTTTTCCATTTCCACTGTGACTATCAGTTGAGTTACCAGCTTTAAGGAACTGCAAAATGTGGGATTTTTACTTTTATTTACAGTAAATCTTTCATCTGATATATTTGTGGCTGTYGGGTCAACTGCCTGAGATTTACTGTCAGTCCTCAAACAGACACTGATCTGTAAATCTACCACATTAATCCATAGGTGTGTAGGATTTTGTCACAGCAGCTCGGCCCCACAAAGCCACTCTCTCATTCCCCACCAGCGRGATGAGGGAGAGAATTGAAAGGGGAAAAACAGGAAAACTTGAGACAAAGACRCTTTAATAGGTAAAACAAGCAATTAATTCATTMYCTCCCATGGGCAGGCAGGTGTTCAGCAGGACTCCATCACTTCTAAGAGTGACTCAGGAAGGCAAATGCCATCACTCCAATCCTCCCCCACCCCACCTTCCTTCCATTTCCCCCACCTTCCTATGCTGAACATGGGGCCATGTGGTCTGGGGTGTCCCTCTGGTCAGCTGTCCTGGCTATTGTCATCTCTGAACCTTTTGTGCCCCCAGCCTCCCCCATGGAGGTGCACTGTGAGAGGCAGGAAGGCKTCTTCTCTGCTCAGCAGYAAATAAAACATCCCTCTATCATCAACACAAACCCAAACCAGCCCCCTACCAAAATTTAACTCCATGCCAGCCAAAACCAGCACAGCCTTTTGTACTTCTGTCTAGCCCTAGAAACACCTAATTAATGKATGTAATCAATGCCATTGGAATAATAGGCTTGCACATATTTGCAGGTTTTGGGATGAATAATTATACCATTATTACATCATGCACCAAGTGATAAAGCCCCACAGAAGCTCCAGCTGCAGAATGCTCAGCAGCCCCTGTGCWTTGCAACACAGGTCTGTGGTTTTGYGCTCCTCTGGCTTCTGCACCAGCTCCCATGAAAACAGGTTTTTTTCTCAGGACCTAGCCCTGGAGTTTACAAAACCCTTTTCCAGGGGCACACACATCCTGCCACAGCTGACTTCCAGCAGCTCCAGCTGAGCAGAACCAGACTCATCCAAACCAGGCTGAACACAGGCACCTGGGCTCTGACCTTGATCTCAGCAAAGATAAATACACTCAAAGACCATCCAAAACACAAATGATGGTGATAAAGAGCTACTRCTATGTGGGGAAGCTAGGAACTTCTCAAATCTTTGCAGATTTACTAYAGGGTATTGCATAATTATTTAGCTTCAGCAATGGAGAGAAGCCCAAAGAGAAGCAAGGGAGCACTTCAACAGGTCAAGGAAAAAACAAGCTGAGTATCTTTATTTAGGTCTCTCTGACTCAAAAAGTCTCCGCAGTAATTGAAGATCAAGGCCATCAGCAYTTATTTTCAGAGACAGGGTAGAATTTACACATTAATTGCCATGAGATATACTTCATAAAGCATTCAAGCATCCTTGGACAAAGGCAATTCTGGTCCTACAGAAACACTAGTGAAGATCACATTGTGTTTTCTGGGAAATTAGAAGAGGCTATTTATGTAGCCCTTTCAGATCTACTTGAAAAACTCAGTATCTACTTGCAACCTTGGCTTCCCAAAAGCCTTTGAAAAACAACTCTCACATCTAAAYCTCCTCCCCTTTCATCATGCAGACAGGCCTTACACACAGGTGGTRAAATCATGGGTTTTTATACTCCTGTAAAGACCCTGCATGAGTTATGTGCCACAGGTGAGCACAGATGAATGCAATACTCATTTTGGAGCTGGTTTATGCCAGTCTGATGTATGCACCTTCTGCTGTTGCAATGTACCACAAGGATAATCTATTACAAATAAAAGTTAATGAAGATTATATATTCAGTCTGAATCTGTTGTCCACACATTTTGTCTCTGGCCAAAAATGACTCACACATGAAACGTGGCGCTGCCCACTCACTGCCATAACTCCACAGCAGCATATTCTTTTTATAATGCAGTACAGAAAACAAACACTTGCTCAGTAAAACTCCAGCTGGGAGGAATAATGAAGCATTTAGCAAACCAGACAAAGACCACACGGCTGCATCTCCCTCAACACAGCAGAACCTGTTACTGGATATCATAATTAATAAGCTAATGATGGACTCCTAACCATCCAACAAGTTTTTATGAAAGATATAAATTACTTTTAATTTTCTTTTCAGGGATTAAATCAGTCAAATATCTAAGAACTGTAAATACTTCTTGTATGTGCCAAATTCACTGCAGCCCTGAAGCAGCAGAACTTGTGCACAGCCCCAGTACTGCTTGTGCAGCTACTTGGAGGAAAATGAGAGCTTACCTAACTTCAGACACCTCACAGATGCTGACTAAAACAAGTCACTGCAACTCCTACACGTGGTCAGCAGACAGGAATACAAGGTAACTGGGAAAAGAAAAAATAAATAAAGAAACCAGGATTTCATTTCTTTTATAGCAGCACACCAGTTTCTCCCACCATGGTGCCTGAGGCATGACAAGGATAGGAGACAACAAAATAAATCAACTGTGGGCAGATATTCAGGATTTTCTGCAGGACTTCTGGAAACCCTTCTCCTTCCCAAGTCCTGTCCTTCACATGTTTGCACTGCAAACGATGAGTTTCTGCAAAGGAGTTTGGTAGCAAGCACTGCAAGAACTTTGCTTTTCAGTCCTCTGTGAAAGGACCCCCAGGTTGCAAACACAAAGCCAAGCCATCTTTATAAACTAAGGAGCCATCTTTATAAACTAATGGTGGTTCTACTTAACGCTGAGAAGGGACTTCCAGCATTTAAAGGAAAAAACAACAAACAAGTTGATCATTAGCCCACTAGTTAATGCTTCCCCAAGATCTGACCACTGCAAAATGCTGGCAGGAAAGAGTCACATGTGTTTGAGAGCTTGGTACTGAAGGAATTAAATAATCCTTCATGGACTGAAAGTAAAAATCTACACTGTAAAAAGCCATGACAAGCAACTTGCTGGTTTGTGATGAACCATGAGAGAAGCTGTGATCACTCACTGAAGGGAGTCAGGAGAAAAARGTCTGTTCAAGCTTAAGGGCAATCTTTGCACCAGAACAAAAAGCAAATGAACTCAGCACAAGTAACTGTGTGCTGGAAAGCAGTTTCTAACAGAAATGAAGTCTGGAAGTGTCTTCAAACATGACAGTGGAGAAAAATTTAACTGCTTTTAAATGCTGAATAAACTCATATAAAGTAGATGTMTGTGAGACAGGACCTTTGGGTTTTACTTCCATTCTTCTACACCTCTCCTAGGCAGAACTACACAAATAAATGGTTATTTTAAAAGAAAGTCTTAAAATACAAACCAGAGCATGAGGCAGAATGTGCAGATACATATTTTCAGGAAAAGACAGGCTTCTTCTCCCCACTCTGCCATTGGGTCACCTTCAAAACACTCTCGAGTAGTTTTCCATCTGTGAAGAAAACAGCATTGTAGAGGAACCAATTCAGAGTGGGATTGTGTATTATTCATGTACTCTGAGARTGCAAAGCACATAGTCCTATCAGTCTACTCCTAAATTTTAGTGATACAACACTCAGTGATAAAGAACACAGGAAAAATTACTCTATTTTCCRCTGAGAGACAATACCTAGCAGCTCAGATTTTTACACTTCATTACATTATTATCTATTAATAACCTATAAATACCCCAAAGTATGGTACCAAGTCACTGCACAAACATCAGATGACATAAACAATAATGCTAAAAGTCTTGGGCATCCAAAGCCTAATTTCTGTAACAGATTTTGAGACATTTTTCTAGCCAACTGGTACTCTCCCACTGTAACTWGTCAGGTCTCCCAATTTTGTCTCACTCTGGCCCAGTTATTCCAATGAGAATGTTCTTTGCCACAACCTATTTAAATGCTATGAATGCTTTCCTTGGCCTCACCTTCACCTTCTTATAAGCACACAGGAAATATTAACTGGGAGCTCTCCTGCTTGCACAGAGAGGGAACATTTCCTGCTGGGCACRTTTTTCTTGTCCTCACACTGTGAGGAGTTGACCTGGCTGGACTGCAGTTGCCCACCAAGYCATTCTATCACTCCTCYTCTGGACAGGCAAGAGAAAATTGTGAGGAAAGGCTCAAGGGTCAAGATAAGGTCAGGGAGAGCAATCACCAACTACTGTCATGAGAATCAACTTGGGGAAAAATTAATTTAATTTATTACCAATCWAATCACAGTAGCAYAATAAGAAATGAAAACAARTCTTAATRCACYTCYCCCTCACYCCTCCCTTCTTCCCAGGCTCAATTTCACTCCCAGTTTTCCCTCACTCCCCTCCTCAGTGGCACAGGGGACAGAGAATGGGGATATGACCAGCTTGTCATACATTGTGTGACATCTGTTGCTCCTTCCTCTGCACTGGGGACTCCTCAAACTCCTCCTGTGGCCCAGCACGGGGTCACTCTGATCAGAGACAATCTTCCATGAGATTTTCCAGAGTCCTTCCCTGGGCTGCAGCTCTTCACWAACTCCATTTACCAAGGGCTGCAGCCTTTTGGGCACAGGCTGCCTCAGCCTGGGTCTGCACAGGTCACAAATCCTGCCAGCAAAGYTGCTCCAGAGTGRGCTCCTCTCTGCATGGCCCTGCCAGGACCCYGCTCCASAGTGGGCTCCTCTCTGTTGTCAYCTTATTGCAAAGTCCCCATACCTTCTTGGTGATTTCTCATGGGCAACTCCTCMCAGCACYRACTCCTTCTTCCTCACRGCACAGCCAACAAACTCCAACTCTCTCCTCAACCACCCAACCCACCCTTTTAGCACTCATCCTCACTGGASACAGCTGTGSYCTGTTAAGGGCAGGYCTGTTCCTAATCTTTGGTGATTAGCACAGCTGCAGCTCCTCAGGGGTGAGATTGCCCTCTGCACTGTTCTCTTACATTCTATCCCTCCACACCTCTCTGCACAGCCCTGCCAGGACCCT
>JACDOX010000016.1:1342033-1377774 GCA_014549065.1 Cardinalis cardinalis | reverse complement strand
TCCTCCCTAATCACTGTCTCTCAGTGCTGCCAGCACTGCTGGGCTCAGCCTTGGCCAGGGCAGGTCCATCCTGGAGCTCTGCTGGACATGGGGATCATCTCTGGCACCTTCTCACAGAAACCACCCCAAGGAGCTCCCCTAGTTAACCCAAATCTGACCACACAAACCCCAAAACACACATCAAGTTTCAGTGTTCAGTGCTGTGATGTATTAAATTATCACAATTACTGCTACAYTGATGCAGCAATTGCAATAATTGCTGCAGTGGTTCTCCAGGTCTGCAGAAAYTGAGTCTGACTTTTGATGTATGAAGTGTTTGATACTGCAACATCTGCCTGATCAGCATACATTGTTTTTCAACAGAGAGCCCTCACAGAAGAGTTTGTAAACAACATTTATAAAATACAGATGCTCTTGGTTGCAGATGCATTGAAGGAAGCTTAATAGCAGTTTGGATAAGTGGTTGTGAACATCCAAGATGATTTATCACCAGTAAAAAACAACCCATTTTGTAAAACTTATATCCTATTAAAGAAGCATTAAATGAAAAGCAGAGCTAGAGAAATTGTCTTCTCTAGAGTTCTGAGGGGATTCTTTCTTTCTTTCTTTGTCATTATCAGCAACACAAACTTGGACAACAAAATAGCTTTTTTCAATGATGAATTTCATGTTTATTTTGAAAAGCAGTATGGATGGGTAAATAAATTCTTTAAAAAAACCCCAAGACTGGAATTCATAGCTATGCAGAGTTAAAAAAAATATGAAACAGAAGAATATTCTTTTAAGTCAAGATGAATGCATACATTTGTATTCCCTTCTGCACAATTGACTGAACTTCACTTTCAAAATGTCAAGGATAAATATCCTTGAAATGGTTCTATTAAAACTGTGATAACCATAGTAACTGTATGTCGTTTGCTTATACCTTTTTCCTTTTTTTTTTCCTTTTTGGTGCATATTCTTTGCAACAAGGCTGCTGAGAGGTAAAGAAAAGAAAGCTCTACCTAATTAATGATTTGAATGTGGGTGTTGATAGCCTACCTATGTTGTGAAATTTTGTTTGGTAATTTAGAGATCTGGTTTTGGATATGAAACCTGAACAGGCCATTATGAAAATACAGTACCACCTGCTGCACTCATCAGTTTAGAGAGGCTGTTATCTACTGTTTATTACTTCTTTTCCCCAAGTAATTATTTGCATCAGAAGAGGGGAGAGGAAGGTCCCCTCCAGCTCTGGATATTCTATGATTCTATGCTTAAATTAAGTAAAAGATAATTAAGAGATCCAGCTACACAGCCTCCAATTACTATCAATACTAATGGATTTTATACAGCTAAATCCCACAGCAAAATAAAAAAAAAATCTCAGTGCTTAAACTAACGCGAAGTGTTGTGGTAATATTGTTAACTGCTAAACAGGGAACATAGATTCCGGTCTTTTTCAACAATATCAAGTACAATCCAAGGGAAAAGGCAGCTTTTCCAGGGAGTGCTGGGGCCAGGACAGAACCACTCTGTCATCATCCCATTGGCAAAATTCAGGGCCTGGACACAACCTCACCCCTAAAGGGGCTCTGACTGTTTCACAGTCTGATAATCCCACCCCRTCTGTCTTTGGTAACTATTATATCTATTGTGATACTTCATTCAGCTCCAAGCTAACTGTAAATTCCTAATTGGGATAATCTGATAAAGCATACCCCCATTTCCCACCCCTCTTCTCATAAGAAGCAGCTCATGGTGCTCAGTGAACAGGCCAGCTGCAGRATAAAGCTCTGTGGTACAGCCTGCACTTGGTTCTTACAGGAAGTTAAAAAGCTCCTGATGAATTTGAGATCAAGTTCTAAAGTTGTTCTTACAGACTGCTGATATTTCAATACAATGTAATTCACACCTTCCAACTCCTTCACTCTGTGTGGGTAGAAATGAGGGAACAGTTCAGTGGTACTTTTGGATTTGGCACAGGTTTCARTCCAAGATGTCTCTGCCCTTCCATGCCTGAAGTTCTAGAAACAGAATTTTCCATGTGTGCAACCATGAGAAAATAATTTGAATTAAATAGAATAAAAAACACCTTACATAAACAATAAGGGGGTTTAACATATATTTGGGGCTAAATTTRCTCACATCCTATGCCTTCTGTGAACCTATTTATTGTGAATGCAAATGGGCAATATGGAATCTTTGGCAATGCATTCCTACTTCATTCACTTGCAGCATTTCCATCACAAGAAAAAAAATGTATTAAAAAAAAAAAAACTCTCAGTGAAGAAACTCAACCTGGATCAAGATGGTCTTYCTTAGCCTGTGTCAAGATGGTGAGCTTGTGTATTTTTTACATATTCTGTTTTAAGGCACCATACTGGGATGTTACAGAGAGTTAATGATTTCAGGGAAGGATTAAGGGAATGGTCAGGGAAATTCATAAGCTGCTTTGGTACTGTCAAGAGGAAAAATGGCAATATTATCTGCTCAAGGGCTTTCCTGATTCATGTGACAGATTATCCTTAAAGGCTGGACAATGCTTTGCTGACTGCCTTCTTGAGTTTGAAATGTAAAATCTCCCAATTTGCAAGCTTTGGGAAACATAGTCAGTTAAGTCAACTAAATGTTTATATATATATATATATATATATATATAAATTCCTTCCATTCTACTGCAGAGCACTTGCAAATGGTGCACCATCCTCCCCACACTTATCTAGCATTTAGTATTACATTCCCCATCCTATCAAAAATAGAGATGTTATCGATATTTTAATCCTTTAAACATTATTCTTGTGGCTAATAATGCACTTCTCTCAYTTACTTGTCCTCAGAAAATAAAGAAGAAAGAATGATCCAACATCTCCACTTTTTAACAGTGTTATGTGAACAAATTTTCATTGATTTCCGAGAAGGGGCAATATTTTGCAGTAAACTCTCATGAAATCTTATCCACTTAGAAGACAGATTTGGGGTCATGTTATCTGTCATTAAAAAAAAAAAAGTTGCTTTTACTTCCAATATTGAAGTGGAAAGGTTCTCCCATAGAAATACTTTTTGGTAAATATTTACACATTGATCTCACCATGTTTCTGATTTTTTCAGCACATAAATTATAGATTGTAATAAATCTGAGCTTATAGGGAGTTTATTCACATCCTACAGGCTCTAAATTGAAGATAYTTTATTATGTCACTGGATTAAATATTCCAGTGACTATGAAGAATTTCTATTCACTTAAATAAGTGGTTTGTTGGCTGTGGGGTTTTTTTTACTGATTTTAATTTCTCTGAGTGTTCCTCGATGTCAGCTCTTCTTTGTTGCACTGCTGGTTTCAAAGGGTAAGTTTCACTATCAAGTTGGTGTTTTTTTCAGTTTTGCCATCTTCACTCTTCACATGCAGGTCAGAAAACCTCCCTATAATAAATGTCTCAAGCATTTGAATTGAACTCTTCTTTCAATAAATTTTGTCTAGCAAGGGGATTTTTTTTATGCTTCCTCCCCCTCTGATTTTTGGATTTATTTTACATAATGTATAAAGGCCAATCAATGCTCTGTGAACTTTTCAAGGAATCTTCTACCACTCATGCTCTAACAGCATATTTGCAGGCATAAAAATTAATCAAATTTCCCTGTAATTAATTCAAGCAAGCAAACCTCATTTTTTTGCTATTACCAATCTCTCTCTACCTAAATAAAGGTTCCAGGGTAGACTGGCACTTAAACATTCACCACCTTTAGAAAGGAACCTGGACAYTTTTTCCTGAGCTTGACTGCAAGAGAGGCAGGAGGGGCTCCATGTCAGCTGCAAAACAGTAATTTAATTCCTTGTGCTTTTTTAAGAGTTTAAGGGGATGAGCTCCTTATCTGAAGAAAAAAAAATGAGACTTGTTTAGTGGTTGCTGCACTCTGTGTGCCTTTCAGCAGATTCCTGCAGAGGCTGCACAGCAAGAGGCCCTGGATCCTTATTTCACGATGGTTAGCACACAGTGTTGAGAATTTTTATTTAGTTTAATGCTTTACCTAATTTTAAGTTCCTGAATGATCACAAGAGTCTCTCTTTATGCATACAGATCCTCTGTAGGCAAATCAGCTTTATTCTATTTGTGACTTGGACTGACAATTCTGAGCCTAATCCTCAAAGAAAACTGTCAGAGGCATTATAAATTAACAAGTACATGGTCCTTCCACTTCCAAGCATATCATCCTAAGCAAGAGCCTTGAATTTTCAAATCAATATGCACCTTTAGTYACCAAAAAGCTCCATTTTCCTAACAATTCTGTAAATATATCAGGCCATGGTGAGTGCAATTACAAAAAATTTTGTTGTGTACACCCATCCATACAGAGGTGGGAGTTGGAGTCTGACTCTCTGACAAGAGGAAAGGTTGTGCTAAGGATACATGAAATATCCTCTGTTTAWTAGAAAATAGAGAGAATGAAGACCTAGGAAAGCAGAGTTTGCTTCTTATTAARTACAAAGCTCTGTTACCACAGCAATGTTAATTAGTGGAAATAAGAGAGATCCTTTGATGTAAGCATTTAACTCAAATTACTTCAGTATGTTCCAAAATCAGCTTTAAGAGATGTTGGGAAAATATAAAGGCAAGTGGGTAAAACAAACTGTGGCTGCAATTTGGTACTTAGTATTTTGATGTATCTACACCTGGGTAGCTTTTGGCAGCCTGTTTTATTTTGCAGACTTTCTGAGTCCATCTTTGTAGGAGTGGGTTCTAATGAGTCAGGCCATTAGCAGCAAATCTCAGGCAGCCACAACAAGGCAGCAGCAGCATTTGTACTCATTGCTCAAACCCTTCTGTACTCATTGCTCAAACCCTTCTGGGTGTTACACTGAGAGGGAACAAAGACAGACAAGGTCAGATCTAAACATAAACCCCTTTGTGAAACGTTATTTGTGCACAGTACGTTCCGCATTAATCTATTTCATATGCCTACCATATTCACATATTAATGCATCATCTCATGTATGTTGTMCAACCATTTTCTCCTTTTTTTGCTGCTACAAAGCTAAAAAAGTAACAGCAGTGAGAAAARGGTCAGATTCATACATAAATTTTATCCCCCAAAGGAAATAAAAATGTATTTTGGTGATGTACTAAAAATATTTATTAATATATCAATAAACTTTACCAATATTTCATTAACTATTCAGTAGTGACTCATAAGAACAGCACAAGGTCTTCCTTTCCCCTCCTGTTCTTCATTTAATCTCACACAGAATGTTTTTGTAGCATAAATCTCACACTCCGGTTGAGCCTTTGTTGCCTTGTTTACATTTTCTAAAAACCTATCTTGAATTCTCCAAAACTGAAAGAATACTTTGATAAAGGAATATTTTATTCCATTTCCCTGAAAATCCRAAAACTTACCACAGGAAGGGGTGAGGAGAAGATTACAGCTGTAAATTCCACATGATTCCACCCACAGACACTCTAAAGGAAAAAGCTTCTCCTGGGTATCACCACCTGTCAAACACCAAGATGTGAACTGCAGGCACTTTTTCCCCTATTACCAGAAAAGTTATTTTCAATTACTAGTTTCTCCATTTAAATTCTCCACATGTTTTCACAGCAATTYTTTACTATTTCACAGTTCTTTCAAATTCACATCTATAAAACTAAACAAAAACAAAAAAAAATCCAAACCACATTAAAAAGCCCATCTATCCAAATCAAGACTTTGCCTTTGGTTTTCTGTTATAAATTATTTGGTTTCACCCTGCAATATGCTCAGGACATCAGTATATTTCTGGACATCCATGTTTTGAAAGTATTTTCTCTTCGGGTCTTTTTAATGAATAGGGAAAGTTATGTAGTGACTAACTTTTTATATATTAGGAATGGGAAGTTGCCAGACAAGGCATTACCATCCAAGCTCTCAGGGCATCCTCCAACATTCATCTCCACAAATCTCTCAGATTTGTCCAGGATCCTCCCCCATTTGCAAGATCTTTCACCTTCAGACCTTCACCTTCCTTCCCCAGCTCCAAGGCCCTGAATGTCCCAAAAGCAGAAGCACAAGTGAATCAGCTCCTCGCTGCCACTTTTGTGGTTCATCCCTTGCTTACCTGGAGCTTTCAGGACATGGCATTTTGTTTAGCCCAGGTGTYGTCCAAACTCACACGTGGCTTTCACCAACTGCAGCTTGCAAGTAGCACCTGTTTGAAATGTCAAAAGTTCAGTTTCAGACATTCACCCACATAACACAATTATGTGCCACAGAATTTAAGTTATTTCCACCTACACCAGCCCTGAGGGGAGGTTTCTACCTTGGTTCCTTCTATTCAGACTTTCAGCAGAATGAACTTCAATTAGTCAAAAAAGTGCATTTCAGGTTGTTTGGATTTGTGAGAACTTTCCTTCTAGTTCACAAACTTCAGGCAACATTTCAGAATTTATCCACTTCAGCCATAGTTACTTTTGTGTTCCCATTCCAGTGCTTGCTTGGCACTGGCCATTTGGAAGACTTTCCAGCCTTGACAGACYTTTTGTGGGTAAGTGTTTAAATCAGTGTTTAGAAGAATAAAGCAAACCAATAWAATTTATGTCTGCTTTATCTTCACCAGTTGTTTCACTGCTTATTTCTCAAAGAATAGGAAGTGTCCATCCTTACTTAAGAGCCACACTCTCTTCTAAGAAATCTCASTGTAAACCTTCAGCTTACCCTGACTGTCCTCACTGAGGATATTAGCTGTTATATTAATCAAATTTCTGTTTATTGTATTAAACTTAGATCCAAACCCTTCCTTCTCTGTATAAGTCTGTGGGAAGCATCAGCACTGCCACCCATTCCTAACAAGCCCCTGGGCACATTCCTATCAGTCTCTGCTCCTCCCAGGACATTGCAATGACTGCTCAACTTCACATTCTGTAGAGCTGATGAGAAGTCTAATAAATGCTCCTTTACTTCTGAAGACAATTAGGGAAAGCTGAACATTTAGCTAGTGTCTCTTTAATCTCATTTTCATGAGTTGGACTCCTAAGTCAAAGAACCATATTTGGATTTTTTTTCATCCATTCCAAGTGTTGTTTTAACTGAACTTCCACCTTGGAGTACCCAGGATATTGAAACATCAAGCTTCCTCCACTTCAAAATTAAATAATAAAAAACTTTCCTTTCTGATATTCTGGAACAGGGAGCAGATTGAGCCTGCAAGTCATTCCTCTTTTAATATCAGCTCAAGCTTCACCTTGGGTTTCCCAGGACCTCTCTCCTGCTGGCTCTGTCACCTCCCCACTTTGCTGACAGATTAACACATGCTGCAAAAATCATACTCCAGGTTTTAACAGTTTCTGCAATTAATCCTGAATGAATTCTCACGGGCTTCCCTTCTTCCTCTTTGCCAGTCTCAATCACATTTGGGTTTGCGGTTTTTTTTTATTTTCTCACTTTTCTTTCTCTTATTTCACCGCATTTCATCTGAGCTGTTTTTCATCCTCCTTCATTTACATTTCTCAGCCTCATTCAGATCTCAAAAACTCTTCACATGGAGTTCTCACAGATGTCACTTTTATCAAGCTGAAAAGCAGTGAAGGTAAGTGAATTTCCACTTATATTCTCTCTGCAGTGAGGAATTTTGTTTTGAGTAAATAAAAAATAAGCTTCTTCTATAAATCACTAAACCTAAGTGAACATTGTGACTTTATTGCTATAATGCAAACACCATACACATTAAGCATTTGCCAGAAGAAAAGTTAAGCTGAGAGGAAATTTACTTGGCTTAGCTTCCAGTCTAATAGTCCATTATGGGTAAGTAGCAGAAACTGCCAAAACTCAGAGCCTGCCCATGTATTTTGGAAATATTATGGTTTGGGAAGTGACCAGACAGTAACAGACTATTTATTTTAGCTACAAGAAATCACTCTTGTTGATAAACARCTACTTTCAGCCTCATGAGAAAGAACCAAAAAGAACTTCCATGTTAAGGCAACATCTGTAGCCAAAACCAGACAAGTTTGCATACTTGTGTCAACTTAATTGGTAAAAAAATAAATTTAGCTAAGAAAAAAAGTATGCACAAAGGGAATTTATTGGTTTTTTATTTTTTATTTTGGTGGGGAAATGGTAAAATAGATGCATAGAGAGAAGGTCTGCGAGGCGTGGGCAAGACTTTGAGGCATTGGTAGAAAAGCAGAACAAGAGGCGGAAGGACTGGATTTTGGACAACCTGTGTAATTAGCTGTCTARAAGGACAGCCTTATCTAAAATGCTGCATTTTTATTTCTCTGTAATTTAGGATAAAACACATTTTTTAACAAGCTTAGGGATAGGACTTTAAAATCAACARGAATGGGCATAATCAATGGAAGAGTTCCACAGAGAAGAAGAGAAAGATAAAGGAATTGAGGGTCACCACAACTGCAGATAACATAAATGAGCAGGAAGGAATCAAGAACTACTCCTAATAGGGTAACTTGTAATGTTGGACATGTGATGAGAAAAGAGAATGGGGCAATAGTTCTGTAGAAAATGAGGTGTCCCCACATCTGCTGAGTTAGACTTGTCATGGCATAAATAAACCTGTTAAAAAATGTGGGAAAGGAAGTCAGCAATAAGAATATGAGTGAAAAACAAGATATTACAAGAGAAAGCAATTAGTGTCTCAGGAAGGCAGCACAGGAGCTGTGGCCAAAGGCAGAGCTCCTGGGGAGCTCAACAGGGCAGAACAAACCTGGGACATGGCAGAGACAACAAAGACTGCTGGAGAGGGAGAAAGGGTACAGAATGTTCTATGTTTTGTTTTTTATTATTTAACACCCAAACAGGGAGAAATTTCTGAGAGAAAGCTTTGCAACTTTGATTAATGCTGTTGTTTAAAGTGAAGCTGTCAGTTGTTTCACAAACCATCTGCAAAACAGTGGAAACATGAACAGAATCCTTAAAGCACATCTTCCAATATTAGTCACTCTATCTGCCATCTGTGGGGAACTGCAACTGCCAGTTCATTTAGTTTTTTTAAAAGCTSACCCTAAAATAACTCACTGTCAAATTGTAATATTTTTCTCACTTCCTGTAAGGAAAAGGAATCTTAACTTCTTTGAACTAAGACATGAAATGGCTTGTAAAATATCAAGRTGGCCTTAATAAGTATGTACTAGCTCATCCAACTGATGTGCCATGAAGCTGGAGGAACCTTTAATATTCCATTAATTTCACTGCAAAAAGCAGTTCCATGAACAGAAATAAGTTCCCAGACAATGAAGGGATCTTCATGCTCATTATTTTTTTTATTGAAGTAGACAGAGGCTTGACAAAGAGCTACACTGCTTGCAGCTAGGAGGATAAATTCACTGGACAACCAATACAGCATCACACCAGGTACAAATGTATCTACTAGCTGAGCCTTCAGTGGATTATATTACAGCAATAACCACATGTCAGGATAAATTAACATGCAATATCAGAATATTCATGTTGCTTGGACAAAAGTAAAAGGACAAAAGGAGTTACTAGGTACATTTTAAATTAAAAAAAGGACAATGGAAAAATAAATAAAATTTCAAATTTCATGGGTATGCTTTGTATCTACAAAAGAGTGAAAAATTTTTTGTGTCTGCTGGAGAAGACTTGCAAGGCTGTACCCACTTGCTCAAGCAACATGAATGAAAGAGAAAACAGAATGGTGAGGCAAGAGCTCAACAAGGGCTTTCCAGTTCTGTTTGCAGTACACATAACTATTATTTGAGAAAGATCCAGCCAACAGAAGCACATTTAGAGATCAGAGAAATGAGTGGCATCAGCAGAGWGCYCTRGTGCTGCAGAGGGGCACAGATGGGSCATCTTCYCTCACAYGAACTCTGATAATAAACTCTGTCTGTTTCTCATGGGGTGTGCATCTGAAAACATGAATTACTTTCAGGAAGAAAGGGACTGTATTCTCATTTCAGTAGCAGAGAATCTCTCCCACAGATTTGCTCACAGTTATGAAGAATGAAGACCCTCCTCCATAATAAAACTTTCATTTTATCCTAGAAGTGGGAATTTAAGAGGAATTACACAAATTTAAGAAAAAGTTGAGCTTTATAAAAAGGCATTGAAAAATACATCCATAAACAAGGTGAAGTATTAAATACATATACAGTAAATAAAGTAACTTGCCAATAAAAATATGACTGGGAATCACTGGGAAGCCAAAGAGAAATTCACTTGAATTAAGATAATGTCTCTGGCTGCTAACAGCAAATATTTCAATTCTGTCTGTGTCAGCATCCAGGGCAGGTCAGACACATTGCCAGAACCATCAATTGTCCTTAAGGAACTGAAATACTCCAGAAAACAGAAAATCCTACTTTCTGCATAGACCCAGGCTGCCTGGACAGCTATAACTGTGCATTTTAGTTATGCATCTTCAGTTATCCATCTTTTGGTTTGGAGACAAACCAAAAGTTTGGAACAGATGCCAGGTTTTCCATTTTGTGACACCKGTTTTGCAATAAGATGTCTAAGGCAGTTACATTGGTACAAAGGCAGTGAACTCAAGTCTGTGGCCCAATACTTAAAAACAGAGATAAGTTAATTTTTCACAGACTTGGACTTCCTTTGCATAAAGTGATTTCAGTTTTAGAATCACAGAACAATTCTGGTTGGGACACATCTCAGGAAATCAAGGAGGTCATTCTCCCACTAAAAAAGCCAAGTGGGTTGGCCAAAGCTGGATGCCAAGGCTGAGCCTCTCCTTCTCTCCTCAGAGCAAACACAATGAAAGGTYTGTGGGTTGAGATAAGGACAGGGAAAGATCACTCAGCAATCACCACCATGGGTAAAACTGGTTTCTTTGGGGGAAATTAGCTTATTACCAATCAAATCAGAGCAGGATAATAAATAAAACCAAATGTTAAAACACCTTCTCTCCATCCCTTCTTTCTTCCCAGGCTAAGAAAGTCAAAGAAAACTTAGAAGCAGCAAGCATTAATGGATGTCCTGGAAACAGCATTACATTTTCCCCATGTCTGTGAGTGTGTGGCCCTTGAGGGGTCTCTACAATAGCCACCAGTGCTCCCCTGCATCTGGAGGCTCTCAACAAAGTGCTCCTGCAGCAGCAGTAACACAAGCCCTTCAGCCTGCTCTCCTCCTCCCACTTGGCACACAGATATAATTTGCTTTTCACATTCAAAAGGAAGAAAGCAACTTTGAACACTGCCTCCCTCTCTCTCTCTCCAGCTGTGACGTGGGGATAGAGCTCTTCCCAGCCACCAGAAACTCAAACAAAAAGACAGCAGATGTGAAGGAAAATGCAGTTCTTAAAAACAGAAGCCACATCCCCAGCTGAAACAGAAAGCAAGTCCCCAGCTCCCCAGTGACGTAAGATGATCTCCCCTGTGTACGAAGATTTTGGACAAAWATTCAAACAAACAAAAGTACAAATATTTGCCATTTGCTTCCACATTATGGTGACAACAAAGACATTACCCATAATAGTACAGAATATCCAGTTTTGCATTTATTATAGTGTGTGTTTTGTTCCTAGGCTGGATTCTCTATGACTGGGTTATTGCGCTGATGCCCTGCAGCACAAAAGTTGAAATTGTCCCAGGATGAAAATCTGTCATAATGCTTTTATTTTTATTATCCTAGACAAATTTGCTTTTCTGTAAACCTATCTAGTCTTGTCACTACCTATATGAAGTATGTCAGTATTATTTATAAAGCTGATTTAAGTCAAGGATGATTTTGTGATGCCCTCAGGCTGATTACTTTCCACCATGACAGTACTGTCTTCCTATAGAGTTGCTTGAACTTTCAGAATTTGCATTTTGCCATTATTCCCTGCMTGGTTTATTGTTTTTGATTGTGATAAGACAAATCCTATGCTTCTCCACTCACTGTCTTCTCCTACTTGAGTTTTATTTTCAAGAATTTCCTTTGTTCCTGTTTTATGCATTATGTTCATTATCTTTGTGTTTGTTTACCTGCACTGGCTTTGAAAAGAAAAATTACTGTGAAAATCCCTGCACCATTTCTTCTTTTTCTGGTTTGTTTTTTTTTGTTGTTGTTGTTGTTGTTGTTTTTGGTTTTTTTATCACAGCCTGGTTTATAGTATTCATTTTTGTCTTTTAGAGAGTGTTTGGATTATGTTTCAGTGGAAATGCTTTTCATGGGAAGTGTCTCCCTTTGAAAATGAATCAGCATGTACAAATTCATATGYTTTTACTCCTTAGGAACAGATGTTAAGGGAATGTAGGTTAAGCTTCAGATCCAAACTAGTCTCTGCAGGACTATAATTTGCTGAGATAAACAGAAAGAAGGAAAGGCAAACCAACAGGGGCATCCCAGATTTAACATCCCTTCTGTTCTGGCTGAGATACATTTGACTCTGTCACTTGCAGATACGCTTTGCTGCCACARTAATCAAAACCAACACAGAAATCTCTCCTAATCACTACAACATTGTCAGTCTTGTCAAAGCTATAAACATGCAGCTCACCAGAGACTGAAATTTGTAAATATTCCAGACAAATGTGCATTKTCTAATACTGTAATCTGTCTTCTATGAAATATGTTTATAAAAGTACATGTTTATAAGAAATAAGAACAGTTGAGGAACTCATAAATGTCACACAAAGACAAAAATGGTGAAAATCTCATATAAATGTTTCATGAGGACTAACAAAACCTTTAGTTACAAAGAGAATGCTAACAATTTTTTCATTGACATTGAAAATGGCCCCAAAATTAATGGATTTTTTTCTTACCTGCAGTCACTACTCAGGTGAGTACTGCTTGGTRCCTCCAGCAGATTTCTGGAGTATGTTGGACTGGGGCCACCAGCCAGCCTTGAAAATCTCTCTCATTCACTTGAGTTTGTTTTTAGGCCAATAAATTATGATTAGCTTTTCATCATCATAATTAATGTAGTATGGATTAATTAGTTGATTTAGGCACCTGAGAGGCAATGTTTCATTGGACTGTGGCAGGATATGCACAGCAAATCTCACCTCCAGAGACTTTTTTTATTTAATTCTTATCTTGGTTTCTGAAAATTTTTTTTGACATCCCTTCCAAGCAAACAAATCTTACAGGAAAAAGTCATTTCAGTAAACAGAAGCATGAGAGAAGAAAGAGCAGGAGCCTCCTTCATTGCAAAAGCATCATGAACAGAAATATACTGAAAAGGAGGGCACCCACCTGTGCATTCTGCACCAGTTTCCAGCAAGATTTGGCAACCCCAAAGCACAGTTTGGTATGAGGACAGAAAGTGAAGCCTCTCTTGCCAACTCATTCCCGTGCTCAACTTCCCTCACAATAAACTAATTATTTTCTCAGATTCACAAAGAATTTTATGTGTTTCAGGCTGTGCCCATTGCCTCTTGTCCTGTCGGGGGCACCTCTGAGTTGCACCTGAGCCCTTCTTCCCTACAGCTCCCATGAAATGAATATCAACTTTGATAAATCCACACTGAGACTTCTCCAGGCCACACAACACCAGGTCTCAGCCCTGTGCTGAGATGCTCTATGGCCAAAATTATCTATAATTAATAAAATTAAAATAAATTATCAGCCTAATCAAACCTACTTTTAAATATTTGTGAAATAAAGCACCAGGACTCTCTAAATACAAACTGCTTTCAGAGAGCAGGGTGTTCTCAAAGAGGAAGCAAACTACCCAAAAAATGCCATTATCCCAAAGAAAATATAAATCACAGTGATAAATAACCAAATCTATTTCAAAGAAATTCTGCTTCTAAGATTACTTTGTGATTGTTTCTCTCATATTTAACAGAAATATGTTTTCCTTTGGCATGCCCTCCAGAAAGGAATGAGATTTTAGGAAGCACCAGCATACAGTCTCACTCCAAACCTCACATCCAGAGAGGCCAGGAGGTTCCACAGCAGCACTGGGACAATTTACTCCACAGGCGTACCCTGGATCCAAATTCAGAAGTTAATGCAGATGGAGCCAGTGTTGATGAGGATTTTTTCTAACATGCAAAGTGACGCTGTGTGGTACAGACCTTCCCACCCTTTGCTTACTGTATTATCCTTGCTCAAAAGAAGAAAACTCAAAGCAAAAGAGTGCTTCCTTTGTGTGTCTCCAGAATTAGGTGTAAAAAGGGGTTTCTGTAGCACTGACAGAAGGGTTTTATACATAAAAGAACATGGTAGCTTACTTAAATAATTTATCACCCATAACCAAATACAGATGTTTCCATTTACCATGACTGTCTTTTTTATTTTTAAGAAATAATACAAAAGTAATGTCATTTTGAAAGTACAATTGCATCTTGACAGATGTTTGTGTAGTACTGTATTCAATCTCAAGCATAAGCTRCCTAGTAATTCCTTTGTAAATTTATGGCAATTATTCCTTTGCAACTTCTTTAACATTTAGAGTTTTTCCTTGACACATGCAAAATAAATGCACTTTCTAAAAATGTACTTTCTGCAAAGCATAAACAGCCATGGAATTACTTTGCAACAAGACTGCAATTATCATTTAATCATGCTTAATTATATGGGTAATGTACCTCAAGCAAGCGTTAGAGAAACTGAGAAGCAGATACTTGGTTATGCTTACAAAAGTGGTATTTAATCTAAGAGAATGTTGTCTGTCACATAGCCCTGCCCTGACACCACACCCAGAGGCATCTCACTGATTTTACCAATCCTGGCTTTTTCCTCCTGACACTCCCAGCTGGGACAAGGCCTGTGGTTTACYAATCTATAAGAAAATGAAAATATGGGAGCTGTGTCATAAAAATGCAATTTGCATCTTCTGTTTCAAGAGTTCCAGTGTTGCTTATCTACACACAGGCTTTTTTCTTTTGTTAGTTTGGTTTTTTAATTATGTACTAAATGAATAAAAATCCTCCTAAAAGCATGCCCATGGCTCCCTTAGGACCTAACACCACCTTTTTATGATATCATCAGCACCATGCCCGCTGTATAACACACAGAAGGGTTGATGATAGATCTCTTCTCTCCTGTGAGGGTTTTACAATCCAGATCTGTGCTGCTTTTTTGGAATATCTTCTCCACAGCACTCAGCTTTCTTCCCTAGGGGCAGGGATCTGGCAATCTGAGAACAAGACTTGCATTTCACAGCAGTCAGGGCATGAACAGAGTTGATTTATGTCAGGCCAGAGCTCTGGGCAGGCCTGGCTGTGTTAAACAGGAGAGCAGATTCATTTTCAGAAGCTTCCTGAAAACAGTCTGCAGTGATTTATAGGGGTCTTACCAATCACTAAATCACTTATTTGATTTTGTAGAATAAACATTAGTACGTTTTTCCTTTTATTTGCTTTTTTTCTTCTCATCTATAACATGCTAGCTAAGCCCTAGGGCTAAAACACTATCAATACTTGTAAAACATTTGCTACAGAAAAGGCAGTTCCTGCAGTTGTTACCTAAGAAATCAACTGAATGTCTTGATAATACAAATGAGGAGCATCCTGTAGGTAATACATGGTGGACAGTCTTCTGTTTTAATGTRGGCAAACAATTACTTATCTCAAATCTTTGGCCTACTTAATACTGCCCATTTCAGAGGTAAGCTGAAGAGCAAATGCAAAAAAATTACTCTAGATACTTCTTTAGAAAAAATTCATCACATATTACTAAAAAGATCAAAAGCTCTTCAGCTGTGATTTATTCAGCTGTACACTAATATGAGCCACTTTAAGTTTGTTCCTTATGAAGCCTGAGCAAATGTGACCAGTGGCCAAGGTTTCCTTTAATTTTTTTGCACAGTCCTCTGGACTAGGTTTTATCTGTCCWCCCAAAGGCAGCCCTGCCTACAAAAGGGGTCAAGGATTCCCCCAGCAGGGCATTAGGCACAGCTCCAGTCCCTGTGTTTGCCAGCTACAACATTAAGTGAGAGAGAAAGTGAGATAAAACAGCAGGTGTCAAGTAAAAATTGCTTTCTGGGTCTAAGAATAGACAAGTTGATGGTTCCACTGAAGTAAATCAACGTTTTTCACTAACCTCAGCACAAGTTCTGTTATTTAAATCTTGTTCAGCCCAGGACACCAGCCCCTTTGGCCTCAATATCACCAAAATAAATGGCAGAGTAGTGCAAAACTAATGCATGAGAAGATCAAGAACACATTTTTAATTAAATGCTGTTTAGTGTCCTATGGTTCAAGAAATAGGTTTTTCTTTTAATGATTTATTTAAATTCTGTTTGATACTGTGCTTCATCTGCTTTTGTTTGCTTTTTTTGATCTTAGGCTATTATTTACCTTACAAACATTTCATGCCTGTCTAGCATTCTCCAGAGCTGTGCATCACACTGCTTTCTCTTCCTCAGAGGCACTCATTCCTTCTTTTTTATTGATGTTCTACCTCCTCAGGGTACCTGAACTTTGTCCCTTTACTGATGCCTCATTGCATGCCTTTTTCTCCATACTCAAACAGGTTTCTTGAAGATGGTGCAACACAAAGTCAAAGCAAGACATCTGAAGAACATGGGGACWGGCACAGGGCAAAGCTAAAAGGATGCTGGCCCTGCTGAGACAGAGTGGCCTGGAAGCCTGATTAGTGTGTCAAGGGGAAACAATGAAAAGCAAAGAAGAATCAAGTGTTAGGATTGAGTAAAATGTATAGGAAGAAGAAAGAAAACCCCTGGAATAGTGAAAGCTAAAGCAGAATCAAACATACAAATCTAATTAAAGGAGATATTATGAAATACCTGATAYTTGCATGCCAAAAAATATTGTTCAACATTGCCAATGGACCAAATTCTGTTTAGCTGAGGCTACTGAGTTATTTAATTTATAGCAACACATTAAAATCCAGCAACTTGAGTGAGGAGACACCAGTCCTTTGGCAGGAGAAGGCCTTTGAATTGATAGCAGCTCTTGTTCCACACTTTGGGGCACCGCCACCTCCCAGCCTGCTGCCACCTCTCTCCTGCAGGACTTTGTTCAGGTCTGAGCTTTAATTGCCAAGAATTCTCTTGAGGGAGTGTGGCAGCCAGGCAAAGTGAGAGCACTGTGATGCACCGAGAGGCACCGGGGGGGTGGCAGCAGCCTGCACCTGTCCCCTGGCCCAGGGACTCTGGGGTGACCTTTGAGGGGGGCAGCCCCATGGCAAAACTTCACATTTCCACTGCAGAGCTGCCACGCTGCCTTTTCCACTCTAGAGTGCAAACTCTGTCTGTGACAAATCATTRTGGAACCAGAATCAGACCTAATTTWTTATTGARAAGAAATGATACTCAGGAGAAACTGTTTTCTCTGTAACTATTTTTGGGGAGTGGTTKTATTTTGTTTTGTTGGCATTTTGGGGGTTTTTTTACCATTAAATATCCAGATTTTATGAACACTGAGAGAAATATTTCGTAAATATTATCTGCTGTCTACTTGTCCCATGCAAACAGCTATCACAACAGAAATAATAAATTTTAACATATTTTGTCATTTTTTTTAAAAGGCATGAAAACAGTTGCCTAGATTCTCTGTTTAACTAATCTAGGCAACTCTCCTAACAAAATGGCATTTTGGTTGTCTATAAATTTACTATGTATCATATGAAAAGCCATTTTTTTTCTTTTTTTACTGACATGCATTAATAAATAACATGGAGTAAATACAAGTGACTGTGTAATTAATAGCATGGAGTAAATACAAGTGACTGTGTAACACTATGTACTCAAAAACTGAACATGTTCTTTTCACAAACTTAAGAATATAAAGGACTTTGAAATGGCAGGTCAGTTTGCAGATCTCATCAGCAGCTCTGAATTTTAACTTCTGTTTTATAACAGCTGCTGTACATTGTGGCTGATGGCTCTTTTACAAAAATAACCTATCATTTTTACTTAATGTAGTATAATTAGGGATCAAAATCAGACCTATCACAGTTCCCTGAGATGATAACTGACAGATTAACCCTGAATAAATTAGTTCAGTGTCATTTCATGTCACCCATTGCAAGGTATATACAGAGACTTGAACTGGCAGATTGTTGRAAACAGACCTTTTTTCCCTGAATCAATTTTTACTTACAAATGTAAATGTAAATGCAAACAAATKTTATATGGACACAGTCCCAGGAAAAAAAAAATCCTGTTATTGGTAAATAGGGATGCTTGAAAAAAGTCATGGGGTATTACATTTTTCACACAGGGGACTAGAATTAGATTAAGGATTATGTTATTAGTGTTTTACTGATACTGGGAAACAAGTTGACATAATTAATTGCATTTGAATATTGAATGTTGACCAACTGTTTTTTGTTTTTCCACAACTGACTGAAAATCTGGCAAAAAACCCTAAGTGACATTTTACAGCCTAGATAATGCATGAATACATTTGACTGTCTTCATCTGGAATGACATTAATGAAGGCAAGACAACAGAAGTTGCATTGAACACCTTGAGCTTCAGGTAGCCAGTCCAAGGCTGGCCACAKCAGGAGTCCCCTGGATCTCCCCTCTAAAACCTGAGGGCAGGTTGGAGACTGGGCTGAGATCTAAGTGCGTCAGAAGAGCAGCTGTGAGATGAACAGACAGCACTCCACCAACTCTAGAGACGTGGAGAAGTTAAAAACTACCAGCTCAGGCTCATTCTGTAACACTTCATGTTACACACAGTATGAATTCAGTGTTACACCTCCTTTCCAGCCTCCCCACCTGACCTCTGTCCATGCATCTTGGTTTCAGCCCACTTGAGTCCTGATCACCTATTCTGGAATTAGGGCAYTTCTGAAAGGACACACTGATTTTGTTGGAATAAAGGATCTTAGGATGGTTAGAAGGCCTTAAGACAAAGAATGAGATTCATCTGACCCCAATGACAGCTCTAGAAGCTGTGTGCTCTGGCTCTTCTGTCAACCAGAGTTGGTTCTGGTTGGATTTGAAAATGTAAAAGCTTTGGAAGCAAAGGCTGAATCAAGAGCCCAGAATATGGAGCTGATYGTATCAAGTTTCTGGATGGATGTAAGAAATCCTAAACCAAGATTCCCAGAAGTTTCCAGATCTTCAGCAGGATCTAAATCATTGTGATCCCTGAATTATAGCCAGGTTCTGAGAGTTTTCAAGGTAAACAGCTGTAAAGCCAGGGTTTGTTAGAGATCCCTCCTGTCCTTAGCTGGGAGGCATCATGCTCAGCAGTCCATCAGCTGCAGAAGTCAGGATTCTCCCCTGTGAGACAGAAAACAAGCTGGCAAGCTTTTTAATCTTCATTTAACTTTGGTTTTGGAAGTTCACCAGAATAAAAACACTTAGAGGAGGAAAAAGGGAAAAAAAGATCAATCAATTCTGGCACTTCTCTGCAACAATTTATACAGGTGACACCTGCAGATCAACTTTTTTCCACATGCAAGGTCACAGCTTCCAGACACGAGGCAGAAGAGAAACATGGACCCCAGGCAGTGAGTCAGAGCTCTTAAATCATGTCACTAACATCTCACTGAGATCTTTTCATCTTTTCACTTTCCTTTCCCACTCTCCCCACCTCTGCCAAGGTTTTGAATGACACTTCTTCAGGGATTACCAATATGATGAGATCTCATTCAAATGGACATTGCAGGTTTTTGGAGAGACATTAAACACTCTCATAGTGCTAATAATAACAAATAACAAGCCAACAATGATGGTTTTTTGACCGTTGATGGAATAGAAGTCAAAACCTGTTAGGGCACAATATACATTTATTAGTAAATGAAACTGGATGGCTTTAAAAGGGAAGCATCAATAAAACTGAGGGAAAAATGTCATGGGATAAGCCTCATGACAGTGCCATGGTAACACTTCTTGCTGCTCTGCAGCTGAGTGCTAGGATTAATTTGCAAGGGAAATAGCTTTCATATCCAGACCATTCAATCAAATATTAAGTTAGATGGTCATTATAGGCAACAGGGGAATATAAATAATGGGAAATGCTTATTGTGCCTCTTCTGGTATCCTTAGTTATTAAGCTACTGCTTCAGCAGCAGCAATAAGCAATATGTATGTTTTGATTCCTGGGTAACTTGTTGGAAATTAGGTTTCACAGTAGTGTTTGTGTATTATTCTGATCAAATGCTGCATTATCTTCTACGCTTCTTGGTGGTATTTATGTGTTAAGCTTCCTTTTATTAAGTTTCTTGCTGAAGTATGATGTATTAAGTAAAGGCTCCCCATAGTAAATTATGTCAGTTTCTTGGTATTATCACTGCATTACCCTGCTCTGAATGATCTTCTGTGCCTCATTAGCATAACATGAATTACAATAGGGAGTTTAATCTCCAGTCCTACACTTCTTTATGCACATCTTTTCCTCCCCATAACTTTTCATTACCACAGRCTGGGAGTTTAGGCTGATAACCAAACAGGAATGGGGAAAAAATCATGTTCCAGGATGAATGAATGCAGCAGCCTAAGGAACAGGGAGCAGCATATGAGTGTTCTCTCAAYGATGGCAGCAAATAGGGGAATGGAATGAAATTTCAAGGCATACATGTATCATATTTACTGACCCTGCATACCTATGACAGGAGAAATGAGCCAACATTTTGCCACAATGCCCTAAAAGAAAGGAGTGCAAAACCTGAAATCCTCCCTATGGGTTTTGTGCACCTCAGTAAGTCCCTGGAGTCAGGAACATCCTTCTTCTGTGCCTCATGTGAGGGAAACAGGCATTTAGAGGAAGCTGTCTAGATCCATGCACAARCCATTAGAAGAGAGCCTTTCTCCCTGTGTTGCCTTCTACTGACACTTTTTAAGGATATTTTTTCCTATTTATTTMTTGATATGGTTATATTATCAAATTAATTGAGACCCTGGGCACCTACGCACAAAGGTTTTCAAAAACYAAAAATTCTAATGTTCTTTTCCTAGGGACAGAGAAAAGTACATTGAAAGAGAATTTGTATAAAAATATTGAGTTATATATTGCTCTGCTTCAAAGGAAAATTTATTTTATGTTTCAAAGTAAGTTTCAAATGAATGGCTCAGCCCAAATTAGGAGGACTGAGCAGATAGGTTAAATAAATAATCACTTAATTATGGACAGCTTTCATCTTCAACCCTAACCCCTAAGATCTGATAGACTTTTACTCCCACACTTCATGAAAAGCAGCTTTAGAAAGTACTTTGAGAAATCACACATCTACCTGAACAAGAGGAGACAGGCYGCCATGTGCAACAAAAAAAAAGCAAAAGCAAAAAACTAGGCTGTTTTTATTCTAAACATKAATATATTATAAACATGAATATATGAACATGTTTAATATTAGTTACTTCATATAGCCATGTTTTGAAAATAAATTATATTGAATTTATGCTATTTTATTAGAGACTTGAGTGATTGGAACTGAAGATTTCTCCATGGCTGAGCCTAAAGCACAGAGCACAGGAGATATTGAGAGTTCACCTGCCAGCTGTGTAACAGCAACTTGTTTCTTGAATGTAACCTATTTCAGAAATGTTTGGTATTTCCAYACTGAATGTTAAATACAGAGATATTAGTATTTTGTTTCTAATCTTGTGAAGGGTTAGTCTAAATAAATGAAAAAATTCTGAGTGTTTGATCTAAGGTATGATTTCCTAGAAATTCATATATCAATCTTTATATCAGAGTCTTCTGCATAAAGTGACTACAATTGGAATTTTACCAGAAAAGTGCAACTTCTGGTACTTTTTTATCATGTTATTGTGATTGCTGTAGTCACAGCATTTGACTGTGGGTCTCTTTAGGGTGATAATGTTTCTGGCTATAAATGTTTTTATTTATCTAAACACTAGGACTGGAAAGGGAGCTGAGCCAGCACAGAATCTTCTCTTACAGCCCCTGTGAGCACCAGCCTCTGCCTTCTGGTTGTCAGGCAACCTCTCTGAAAAAACTCCATGGATTTATGTATTTAAATGCTAGGCTTTCTGGAGGAGCCTATTCCAGAGAGTTTCAGATTCAACAGAAAAATTTAAACAGGGACCTGTCCTCTCTTACCCTTTCTAACAAAAACAGATTATTATTTGAGTTATACCACAAACCTGAAATGTGTAATCTGCTTCTACTGCAGATTTATTCATGTTTATCTATAGGTGTTTGCAGTTACCCACAATTACATTTCAGCAAGGCCTCATATTCCACTTTGAAATTTACAGCTTTCTTGTCCTTTTAAAACAATTTCAAACATTGCTTTGGGAAATTGAAATTTGTACTTCTTTGCAGTCTACAGAGGTTCTGTTATTGTTTTAGTAACACTTAGTGTCTCATCCATCTTCCAATCACATGACAAAAAACCAGCCTTGTGGATGCAGCCCTGGCACAGCCAGAGGGATCTGTTCCAGACCTGCTTCTGTCTGGTATTTGCACCATCAGTGCCAGCCATTCATGTTTGCATYGGTATCACACCAAATTCACACACGAAATACCACCACAATTTAAATGCACTTTGTTAGAATAACAACCATTTTCAACAGAGCTGAGTTTAACTCAACACCTCAGAATCCATGGGTTAATTCTGATTTATGTAAAAAAACCCTGATATTAAATCATTTGCTTATCAGCTGTACATTACAGAAAGTCAGAAGGGAGAAAAATCAGTGGAAAGGAGAAGAAGAAAGTTTTCAGGGAAGTGGCAGAAGCATTTATCAAGTCAGTGACACACAACCCCTTGTTGGATGACTTTGCAGCAGCAGTTGGACACTGTGCTAAGCAGACACTGCCTGGAGTTCATCCACTGTGGGAACTTGCAAAGCATGACTGAAAAAGATCACTTRGAATGTCTGAATGGATTTGGAAAAACCTAAGCAGTATATCAGCTCAGTCTGAAGCAGAAATACAGAAGCAAAATACCCATGAAAATATCACAGGAGATGGAAAGGAAGAGAAGCAGAAATGTGTGTGCAATTTCACTGATTGCTTCCCCTGGGAATAAAGAGGTTCAGGTAAGAGTCTACATGAGCAAAGGCAGATAAGCTGTTTGCCAGGACAGTGGGAGGCAGATACTGATGCAGGAAAGAGCAAAATCTCTCATCATTCAGGAGCACTCAGCACCTCTTCACTTCTACATGTTAATACTTCTGCCACTGGCTTTTRTTCCTGTGAATTATTATTATTATTTATGACCCAAGACATCTCTCATATTTCATTTAAAACATCTTCATATATACAAGTACTTCTGTGCAGGAGTTGTCTTAGTCCTGGATAAAGTCTTTGAYGCATCTGTTGGCTTTCTTTCAATAATATTAGCAATTAAAGTCAAGAAAAATACATCTTTTTGCCACTTATACTTAGCATTACACTGTACATCCTGAAATATTAAAAAACATGCTCTTCTCTTAGGAATTAATTCAAAATTATATTATTAAGCTGCCTTATTCCCAACAAACTTTCCACTCTTCTTTTTTTTTTAAACAGCTGTAGCAGTGCTATTAAGATGTCTAGAGCCAGAAAAAAGTAATAAACAAAAACATTTATGCTACAAACAATTCATGAGCAGCGCTAATGCACTGCTACAAGAAAATCTACAGCAGTGTCACTCCAGGGAACAGTAGATCTCCAGTGGAACCACAGAGGTAGAGAGGCTACAAACGAGCCACAGGAAAGCAGCTGGAACACCTGGAACTTCGTGTYAGTCAGCCATAACTTAAGTCAGGCTTAAATAAACGACCACAGTTAAGGCTTGGCAGCCTTTGTGCAGCATCCAGGAGAGAGATGTGTTTGTCTCCTGTTTGCTCCTCAGCTCAGACATGCAGTTAGGTCCATTCCTACTTGGATCAGCCCCAGCTGGGTTTTGCCATGTGTCTGAAACAAGACAAATTCCTGCTGTGGTATMACCCATGTCTTATTCTTGCTCTGATCAGCCATAACCAAAAGAAATCAACCCAATCTACAGTTTTTGTTGACAGCAGGTTAAAAGCAGAAGCAAATGCTTCACTCTTCTGGTGTTAAAAAGTTACTCCACTGTCTGAGAGAATGCTAAATAGAATGATAAACCCATCATTAAAGGAAAGAGAAAGTTATAGGCTAATAAATTTAATTYTTTTTCATTTAAATGGAAAAATTGGCAGATTGAAAAATGCTTATGCCAATTCAGGTCAACAGAACATTTGCTTTACAAATTATCCTTTTGATAGCAAACATAAACGAGATGAGAGACTATAAATTGAGAGGATCAAATGCCATTAAGTTGTGCACTCAACACAACAGCATCAGCAAAAGCAGCATGTATAGGTGCCATCATTCCAACCCAYAAATCACTCAAATTAAACAATGATGTGGTAACAGTTTCCCCCTTTTGGCACCTGCTCATTGTATGCACATTTATCTCCAAGCATGAACTGGTCTGCACTATTAGCTACCTCATTTATGCATCCAAAGTCCCCAAGTTTGGTAAAACCAAACCCATTACATTAAAGAAAAAGAATCTTAAAGAGCAAAGCAGTGTTTGGGGCAGGGATGTGGAGGACATTAGGACACACAACAAGGGTGATTATCTTCAGCCTTCATTAAATGTGCTGAATAGCCTCCAAATATTAATTGGCATATTGTGATAAATGCTTCCGTTGTTTGTTACTGCAGCAATTATTTGAAATGTCAGCTCCTCCTGTGCTACTGCAAACAGGCTGAAATAATAAAGGAAGAGGTCTTAAAAATGTAAATTTTCTTGAAAATTGTTACAGGCAAGAGCATTCATTCATTGCCAGAATGCTTTGACTGCATTTTATTATTATTATTACATTTTGCTGCTATTACACCTGAAATCCCATGTGCTGCTGATGACAGTATCTGACAAGTTTATTGCTTATTTTAATCTTAATAAGACAGATATCAAGTTTATGTATATTAAAAAATTCTTCTGCATTTATTAATTTCTCCATTTGGTCAAGCTCAGTCAGTACCTCATGTTTTATCTAAAAATACAATAAATAGAATACAAAAAATAATTTATTTTTGTCACAGCTACGTCAGAGCWGTAAAGTCTACTGGCAATTCTGCAGGTCAAAAAAAAGTACATTCGGCTTTCATAGGAATTTTTTGTTCACGTTACAGCCCTGAGCAAGTTGTTTAATGTCTCTGTCCATCTCTGCACTCATCTTGTATAGGGGCATGATAATAACTTTACACTGAGTCATTCCAGCAMTCTAAGAGTGCACAGATGGAAGTCATTATTCAATGCAAATCCTTGTTTTTGTTTTTCCATAAAATCTACAAAACAAAGTGTGTTATGATAYAGGAATGCTCTAGAGAACTGAAATTGCCRGTCAAACCACCTCYGAAAGCTGAGCTCCTTCATCCAGTMCACAGCCCCACMCCAATCCTCTWTTTTGGGAAGTTCCTTGAKCATTTTAACCCAGTGTGCAAAATAGTTAATTCCAGCACAATGGCCACAGGGTATTTTTTAATAAAAGGCAAGACACCTGTAGGTTCCCAAAGGGCAGATCAGCTACTTGTGATCTGAGCCATTGTTTTAGGAGGTGTTGATGGATTTGGATGGACCATGCAACATGAATTACTAATAGGTGATAATTATARTGCACAAACTGCTCAGGTACCACAGTCATCCAACTCCTAATTCTATTCCTACACAAATATTAATCAAGACATCTCAAGTGGAACTTGATGTAAAAAATGAAATGGTCTCATGTGTCTTTTGAACTATGAAGTCTGTATTAACAACCACTTCTGTGATTATATCATTGATTGAAGATTAAAGCCTTTTATTTACAGTCTTCTCTCACATATAAAGCCTTTGCAAATACAATGAACAAAACAACCAAAACTGAATTCTCAGTGTTGTTATCCTAAATATCCTTGGGGGTTCAGTATGGCCCACAATAAAAACAAAAGAAACCAGCTATGAGCCTGCCTCTGATATAGAGATTCAGGGCAGGCTCATCTCCAGCAACTGCAGAGCCAAAAAAGGAATCCAATTTTAAATATAATCAGACCAACTTAACAACTCATTATTTTTGTCTTAAATCAGTGGAACTCAGTGTAGTACCACAAACTCAGGATATTTACATTTCTCTTTTTCCATAAAAGGCACAGAATAATCTCAAAGTACACATTTGAGGACTATGTAAAATTAAGGCAACCCGTAAAAATGCACACAACCTGTCTTGTCATGCCTTACTGATGAGAAACAGGATAGGAGGCACAGACCTCTCAAACTGACATGAAATTTCACAAACTCTAAACAGCAGGGCCAAGCTAAATCAATGAATTCTAAAATTCTTCCTGTTGCAACACATCTTTGTCTTATACCACAGATTAGTATGTTCAGAGACACAGGAGCATAATAAAGGTAAACTACAAAATCTTAATACTCCACTGCATTAAGAATTGCTGCTAGAAATGTATAGGAGCCAATTCTGAATTACCATCAATGATTCAGCGAAGCAGATGTGCCATTCTCCAGAGGCCACTGCACCAATCTTATCTTRCAGTGACATGTACAGACACCAGCTCACTTCAGGCAGTGCAATCTCCTCTCTGCCAGCTGTGACAGCAGCAAGGCCTCAAGTTTATAGTTCCATGGAATGCAAGAAGGAATTTGAGATTTGTGCAGTTTCCATGTGAATGGAAAGTGTGGGTTAAGTCAGTCCAATAAAATGAGAATCATCCTTTCTGAGCATAAAAAATTTAGAAACCCTGCCTTTTAAACCTCCATTTTATTAACCTTTATCAGCTGCTGAGAAACCAGCACATGACGAAATTTTTGAACTTTGCTGTCAGTAGCTAAAGGGTAATGCCTGTAGTGATTGCTGTTTTGCAAAATTATAATTCTCATATCCCAAAGGTCTCCTAATGGATTTATTCTCCAACGATTACTGAGTGCCACTGGRGACAATGAGCATGATTTGGTGGCTGCATCTCAGGGCAGTGTGGAGAATCTGGCTGCAATTCCTGACTTCCAGCCCTGCCTCCAGCCCCTAAACCAGGGCAGCACAGTGCTGCAGGTGAGAGGGTTCCATTCTGAGCTGTGCCCCAGAGCGGGGCTGGGACTGTATTGTGACAACAGTCCCCTGAATGGGGAATAATTAGCATTGACTCCATGATTGCAGAAGGCTGATCCATTGCTTTAGTATTACTACAATATACCATACTATTGAGAAAGATCCATCACCCTTGCCAGGCAATCTGATACAGCTTTGACCTAATTGGTCAATCAATCAAAACACCATCACCAGTGGTCAATTAAGAAACCACCCCTTGGTAAACAATCTCCATAACACATTCCACATGTGCATAACAACAGGTGGAGCAAATGGAGACAAGGATTGTTWCTCATTCTCTTCTCTGAACTTTCTCACAGCTTCTCACAACTTCCCAGGAAAATCCTGGGAGAATTATGAGAGAGATCTATGTCTCTCCCTGCTCAGAGGATATGTGACTAGCACAGGACTGTGCTCCCTGGCCAAGGGAACAGCCCAGCAAAGAGCTGAGTCCAAACAAAGCCCTTGTGAAATAATTAAATTTGCAGTTACACAGAGAGAGCTGATCAGCACTGGGCTGGGCCAGGCAAGGTCAGACCTGCAGCTTAACCCTTCCATGTTCTTGCAAAGCTCTGTAAAATCTCTCCTTTGGGGTGTAATGTACTCCAGTATTCCCAGAGGAACAATACTTCATCAGAGTGTCCTTTCAGAGTGATGAGTTAAGAAACCTCAAAAGTTTCAGCAGGTGTAGACTGCAGGATGCCAGTGGAGACAGACAAAATCCCTGCCCCATGGACAGAATTATTAGGGCAAAATGCACTAACCATAACCTGTAACTCCAAGGGTTTTGCCTGAATTGAAGCACTCCTCTAAAGACTTGAGATAAGAGAAGCTCCAAGGAAGGCATCCAAAAGAGAAAGTTATCCCAACTAGCTCTTCCCAGGATTCCTCAAAACAGGACTCACTCACAAGATCCAAGGCTCACTGAGGGAGCTGGGCTGATGTGTGGCAGATAAATAAAGGCAAGAAGCAGAAAGGTCAGACAAAGTCAGGCTCACTTGTTGTTAATAAAAGATTAAAAAGGGAGAAATTGCCTGAACAGCTCCTTATGGCTGAGACCAGGCAACTAAATGCTATCACAGAGCAAAGAGGCCCCAGATGCAGGGTCAGAGATCCTTAAATAAACCTTGACCTTCAGCAAGAAAGAAGACCTGAGAGACTGCAGCTGAAAGTGAATTTTCACTGGCAGCTGACCACTGAGAGTTCCCTCCTGCTGCACTGAGCTGTTTGGGAGAGACAGGTGGAACAAAATTCATTTCACAGAGCAGATTGGAAGTTTTCTAGCAGGCAAAAAGCCCAGGACATTTCTTTTCCTTTTTTCCCCTAGGTAAAGTTTTCAATATACTCTTCTTCCTCAGAGAAATTCTTTCTGTGGTTCTCTGATGGGAGCAGCCCAGGAAWGGTGTGCTCACCCATCTGCATCATCTGCTGGTACCTGCAAGGACTTAAAATCAATTACCTTCCACAAGGCAATAACTGCTAACAAAATACTCCAAAGCAGAAAGTAAGCAACCAACTGGGTAAGTGTGAAAGCAAGAAGCAGACTGGCAGAGCAGAGACTCAACAAAAGGATTAGAAGAGCCATAACATAGTCCTGAATATTTTCAGTCTCCCCTCTAGTGAGCCTCAGCTCTACAAAGCAGAGAGAGATGGTGCCACATCCCAGGCTAGGTGTGACACTAAGAAGCAATACCAATAATAGAACAAGCAGGAGAAGTGACAGCCTCTGCCATCTTCCAGCACAGCAATCCACAGAGAAAAGTCATTCATTAATATGGATTCTAGAAAATATTTCATCAGTATCACAGGCACAGCACTAAAGGATGCTTTTTCCTGGATGTTTTCCAAAGTGGAGACTGTTTCCTTGCACTGTATATGTGTATATGGCAAATAGGTAAAACAGGCATTCTCTCTAAGAGGTGCTGAGAGTGGATGAGCTGCAACTCAGCCCATTACACCCATTTACAAATTCCAAATGTGTGGATCTCCTATTTTTCCACCAACAAACCAGCTTTCATAGTCAGACCTCCATGTAGACACTTATATTGTCTATAGTCTACTTAATAGAGGAACACTGGAAGGAGATTATGACTATACAGTGGCATCTACTGCAAAACATCACATGCAGGTCAAATACATCAGATACAAATCAAATACAGGTCCAGCACAGGACCTGTAAAGTCAATTACAGATCCACTCCATGCTGGAGCACACCAGAGAGGAAAGTAGGATCTAAGAAACCTTGAACTTTGTTCCTTGATTTATCATTTAAACAAGTTTCAGGCCTAATAATTTTTCTTTTGGTTACTATAACTTAGCTTCCCACCAAAGGWCAATACCAAATATCAGAAGTCTGTAATTTTGTTAAAATTTTAAAAAGGAAGTCAGCAAAAAGCTTTGAGAACCATTTTAAAGGYAGTTATTTTACAGACAGGGTGTGAGAGGGATGTGTTATAGTTAATATTGTAGTTAAAATAGAGTGAACTGAAGCTTGCACCGATATTCTGGAGCTCAATATTATCTTTCAAGTCAGTAGAAGTGGACACAGATGACTTCATCAGAGTTATAAAAATTTATAACATCCAGGTTCTTGAATGTTAACTCTTTTGGTTCTTTGAATCAGCAGATTCCTGTTGGCTCTTAGGCCATTCCTACAGTCTCTCCAATGCCTTRTTTTCCTTATTGACAGAAGAGAAGTGATCATTTTAAAACACCTTYAGGAAATGTTTTCAAATCTATGCCAGTGAAAATTATCTTTATTCAACTGCAATTCTTGTTCCCTTTAAAAAGTTAAATACCTGTGTAAAACTGCTCATGGCAGAATTTCCACCACAGTACATAAAAAACAGAAATGTAATTCCTATAGAAGTACCTGGATGACATTTGTGCACCTGTCTGGGAATTTTTCAGCACACAAACTGAATATAAAAAGGCACACTGCAGCAGCAAATAGTCATCACAGGCAAATGAAGCAGCATTGTGGATCAGTAACAGAGATCTAAGCAGAAAGGGGGAGAATGTTTGGCTACCTGCACACGTGTAAGAGAAACTCAGTGCAGTCAATGAGCAGCTCACTGTGTGCTCTCATCTCACAGCACAGTTTCAGGCAGGAAGGCAGCCCCAGCTGCTCCCCCAAAAGCACCAGCACAAGCAAGGTTAGGGGGACAAGACACTGTTTGGTAAATCTGAATAAATTTAACAGCTGACCTCTTTGATTTTCTGTTATATGATTTTTAAGGCTCTTCTCTCTACCTGAGCTCCTATGAGCCYTTCCCAGACCCCCATGCAGGGGGCAAATGCAGCCTGTCAACACAAAGATCAACTCTGCTGGGTACAGAGGGGATCTCCCAGCCCACTACCCTCACTCAGTTCACAATTACTGAATAAAACAGGGCTCAACAGGACAGAGTCATTCACCTCCCTCCAACCTAAATCACCTCTGACAGACAATTGAATCACTTGCCACCTTTAATTTCCTTTTCAGAACACCATATCTAAAAATCACATTTCTTGAAGGGTTTGGGGACTATTAGGAATAGTTCCCACTCCAAAACATTAAACCCTCAGTTCCAAAAGTGTGTTTCTGCATAAAATTCATTCACATCATTGATTTGCCTTTTGGAAGTTTACCACCTTGTTCTTTCCCAGCCTACAGCAACCCCTTCTTCAAGAGAGTCATGGGTCCATCTAAAATAACTAGAAGACTTAACAGAAAATATATATATATATATATATATTAAATCCTATACAATAGCAAGTGTTCTCAAATTCTTTCTTCAGTAAGAGCTCCTGAGACTTAAGAAAAGTCAAGGGAAAAAGCTGAATTCATTAAAATGGGCTTTGGATTTGATCCAGAGAGCCTTCCTTGGTATGCTGCCTTATTACAGGTGACACAGCTGGTGGGGGCTTTGGTTTTGTTGTTGGGTCTTTCTCATATAATGAAATCTTGTGGGAAGTTCTTTCAATTATTTTTGTCAAAGTCACCAGAAAGAAAATGTATGTGTGTGAAATAGCAGTTGATCTCCTTAGAGATGAAAAGCAGCCACTCTGTTCAATTAGCACCCACTCTAACCACTTCCATTCCTCTGCCAAGAMCTAACCAATATGAGATTTATTATCCAGGTTCAGCTCTGAAAAGCCACATGTCATTCTCCTCTCTGTCCTACACCACCCTGGGATTTAGCAGATCAGCCACTTTTGCCATAATGTGACTGCATTTGTTGCAGTGGGAGGATTCTGCTTTAGACAAGTAAAGCAGAGAGCAGATTCATTTCCAGTGATGTTCTGTCAAACTTGAATCTGACTGCAGGGACAAGTTACTGTGATTAAAAAAAAATAAGGAAGAGAAAGGGAAGCAACTACAGCACCATTTTTTACAGAGGAGTTGAGGGAAAGTTACTGTCTACTGTAACTTGAACATCTGTACCTGCTTGCAAATGGCATAAAGAGTAATCTCTTAAAAGCAACATTTTTTATCAAGTTCCCTTACTATTACCAAAAAAAAATAAACCCAATAGATTCAATTTCCCTCCAGGAAAAGTTAGCTGGGGACGTGGAGCCATCTGTGGAGCAGAAGTGCAGTACCAGTGTSTACACAGTCAGACTTCAGATTGATAGGTGGTCACTCATCTTCTCAAAAATACCTCTCTATCCATTGCTCATAAAATGCTTTCCCACAGAAGAGGAATATCATGGATAAAATTTAAAATTTACAGGACTGATGTATAATTTCTCTTTATGACCATCATACTACTGTGTTCTGGGGGAGGAGTGGCTGTTTGGACCTGCTGAAGTTGGCTCAGATTAGTTATCCTTGYTGTAAAGTCAACTTGGACCTCAGAATTTCAACCACTAAAGGTGAAAAAATGTTCCAAAAAATACATGCCAAAAAAATAAACGATGGAAGGACAAGCAAGGCCCATGCTCTCAATCCCCAAATCTCTTTAGCAGTAGAATCAAGTAACAAAAATACTGGTTAACTGCAGTGCCATTTTCTAACTTGAAAATATAATGCATTCTCCTTCAAAATGCGTCATAAGAACTTGTTGATTTTTATGACAGCTTCAGTGGGAAAAGTCTACATGAAATCTTGGCTCTTGTTACATTTTGGAAATGTCAAAATGCATTGTTTCAAAAAGGTTAAAGCAATTTCTCAGTTCAGTTTTTTCAGGGTGATTCATCTCATTTAGKCATTTGTACTATGTTCTAGTACACTGGAAATATTGCATGAACACTAGGATTGCACTTAGCTATAAATTATTTGGGTTTTCTAACTAGATATTTTACTATACTTGGATATTTTGACACTGTATGTAATTTTTGAACATAAAGAGCATTTGACACTTGAAAAAATTTAAATTCAGATAAATTTACTGAGTTATTTCTTTGAACACACAGGGAAGGAAATTTGAGACATTTCAGATTGAACTTTACACTCTCCACTTCAAAACAGTATTTTAATTGAATAACATTAAAAGAGAGCAAAACAACCCCAAGATGCACCCTCTGCATATAGAACAAGGAGTTTCAAAGTGAGCTTACATTTATCATCTTCCTTATTTCAACAACAACAACAAAAAAAAAAAATGCAAAAAGCAGAAACAAGAATAAAACATATTTGCAGCATTTCCCCCTGAATCTACTCTTTAATTTAATTTTCGCTGCTTTCTTGCTCCATATTTTTATCCCCCATCTCTCATTGGAGTTAAGCAACCTCTGACCAGGTTGTTTACCTAAATTGTTTTCATTCCTTGTGCAGAACACTGACACAGAGGATGCAGGCAATGTCTGAATAATAAAACACACTGTTCATGTTTCCTCACTGCTCCACACAATCTGCTCAGGTTTAGTCAGCTAATTACTTGGAGACAGGGCAGAAGAAGCCACTGCTGAGAGAAAAGTGGAAGCTGTGCTGAAACCTGAGGGGTCGTGCATTAAGTACCAAAGCAAATGGGAAAATTGTTGTAAGAAAAATGAGAAATGAATAATTYTGTGTGGTATGAGGGAATAGAAGGTGTCAGTCAAAGTGGAAGAATCAATAACTGCTTCTTAACAACCTTCCCTGTTTAGACTTGGCATTTGTGACATACATCTGCTTTTYCCCCATTTCTTTCTCACTTTTTCTGTCTGCCAGACTCTCTGGGATGACTGTGAAAAGCTGGATAAATCATATTCCCTGAGTGGTAGTTTATTGGGTTTGTGGGCTTTTCTTAGTGGATGTGCCCCAAACCACTCCCATTCCTAGTTCATGGTCAAATACCTGRTGGGACTCATCAGATCCTTTCTCTKCACCAGTTTTCAGCCTGGGCACTGCTTTTGATCCTTCCCCACTGCCAGAGCCTGCCCTCTCACTGCACTGGCCATGGAAACTCTTCCCTGTGTCATGTGGAGAACAGAAGACTGATGCAGGCGCATTATGTGGCCATCATGTGCTCTGCCAGAGCTGCAAGGGCTCATTTCCTGGGGAATTGTGCTCTGTCACATGGGGCTGATGAGCACTCGAGCCCCTGACATCAGTCAGCCTGCTCAGGTGAAGRAGGACTTAGCACAGCAGAGAGGGTTTATAGGATGTGGGTTAATACTCTGAGCCTTCCTCTCTGTTTGAGCTCAAACACTCAAAGTGCAATTTGATTAAATTTCAATCCAAAACAAAGTTCTTTAAAAATGAAGGATTTACAGCACTCTATTTTTGCATGTTGTAATTAGATCCTTCTTATATGTGCTTTCATTTCAATATTCTCTCAGGATGAAAATCATGGCTTTTAAGCTCTGCTCTTATTTTAAGGCACAATAAAATAGTGGCTGAAAATGTAAAAAAATATAAAAGGTTAAAAAGAACTAAACTATTAAGTAATATATCAGAGAATGTTTCCTGAAAACTCAGCTATTGTGAGAACTTCAGTAGTAGAATTAAGACAAATACAGTTAAGAAAGATTTAGTTACATATTTGAAAGAGAAAAAAAAATTACTCGAGGTATCACAGCATAATAATGAAATATAAATTGAACTTCTATCTGTTAAGTTGTGAATTTAACAACAATTATAAAACTGGCAAGTTTGCTTGAAATATCTGTATCTGCATTTCCAGTTCAAGCACTTAGCAAGACAAGGTAATTTCCAGCTCCACATGGTGGAGCTCCCCAGGTGACGTCCAGGGACAGACTCACCTGGGGAATGAGAGGCTGGGGAGCAGCTGCAGAAAGGGGCCTGGGGCTCCTGGTCAGTGCAGAGCTGGACACGAAGTCACAGCAGAGCCCTGGCAGCCAGGAGGGACATCCCTGTCCTGGGGACACTGGGGACAGCATGGCCAAGGGAGGATTGTCAGGCTCTGCTCCYACTGGGGCAGCCTCACCTCGAGTGAGGGGCCACAGTAAAAGGGTTTAAAGCTGTKAGAGAGCATCCAAAGGAGGCTGCAAAGGTTGTGRAGGGTCTAGAGGAGACCATATGAGGAAAGGGTGAGGTGRCTTGGCTCATTCAGCCTGGAGAAGAGGAGACTGAAGAGACTGAGGACAGAGCTCACCAAGGTCAGCAGCTGCCCCATGAGGGGAATCAGAGGAGCAGACACTGATCTCTCCTCTGTGGTGACAAGGACAGGACCCAAGAGAATGGCAGAAGTTGTGTCAGGGGAGGTTTGCTTTGGGCATTTAGAAGAGGCTCTTCACCCAGAAGATGGCTGGGCACTGAACCAGCATCTCAAGGAAGAGGCCATAGCACAGAGCCACTTCTACATGGCACAGAGCCACTTCTAGATAGATATTTTATTTTTTTAATTGGTAAATACAAAGAGCATTATGGTGCCAATAAGATTTTATGTGAGTTTCAGGTACATTGATCAGTTCATGAAATCCAGTGAAACTTGCAGTCTTAAWAAGAAGTCCTAGGAAATCTAACAGTTCCCATCAGCAGTTCAGAGGGAGGCAAAAAATCAAACCTGCAACAGTCTGCTGTACCAATATATTAAAAACCCAGATCCCAAATACTCATTACAGCACACTCAAAGACCATACTCAAGTTCAATTCCTTAATCAAATTATTCATGACCTTTCTGTACCTTCTGACATCACCCATCTTCCTYATGCAGGAGTGGAAGGAAGCAGCAGAAATGCCTTTACTGCTCCCCAGAACACTGCAAAAATGCAGGATCAATGTCATTTTGGAACTCCTTATCCCAGTTAAAAGACCAAGCATGAAAATAAATATATACATTAGAAGAGACAAAAGAATGGAATGTAGGACATCCAAGTCTTGTTGGGCCATCATAATGTGCAAAGGAAGAAGTACTGGTAAGRTAGCCTGAAAATGAGATTCAGGGTWGCTCACTTTTATACTTAAACTTTATWTYYKSCCYTWAAAAAAAAAAACCAAAACACYTGGACTCCTCAAGATCATACTCAGTCTATTAGAAAGTGTCGATTTTTTTTTTATTATCCTAGAAAAATCTTGTTACATTTCCTAAAAAGGAGAAGGGGACCTAGTAAAGAAGCATTTTTTTTTTTCTCTTGAGGATCAAGCAAACTCAACAAAGCAACTGGGTGTAGAAATATTTTTGGCTGCTTTTATCTTATGTGCAGTGGGAACACATTAAAAGGTAAGAAAAAAAAAACTTCAAAGTCCTTTCCTTTTTTTCTGCAATTTTACATTTTTCTATGTATTACATTATAATGATCAACGATCCAAGAGATGTGAAATGAAATATACCAAAGTTGGCAGAATGTGAGAACACACAAAAAGAGTCATGAGAAAAAGGGGGAAAAGGGGAAAAAAGGAGGGAAGGGAAGGGAAGGGAAGGGAAGGGAAGGGAAGGGAAGGGAAGGTTTCGGGAAGGTTTCGGGAAGGGAGAGAGAGAAAGAAAGAAAGAGAAAGAAAGAAAGAA
>JACDOX010000016.1:1283940-1332558 GCA_014549065.1 Cardinalis cardinalis | reverse complement strand
AGCTGCTGTGCTGCCTTTGGCACCCCAAGCATCACTGAAGCAGCAGCCTGGACTTCCCCAATGGGGCTCTGCACTGAAGGAATCCTCAGAAAGTTAAGCAGGCATATGTTTGATCCATATTTTTCACAAAGTTGGCAAGAAAAATTGCATTTTGATGTTGTGGAGGTTCTCTACCTCTCTAATGAGCAGTCCAGGATGCCAGCCAGCCCCAGGAGAGCTCCCTGTCCCACAGGCTGTAGCAACACTAATGCAGAGATTTCACACAGGCTTCTTGCAAATGTTTTGCATCTGTTTCTAAGAATAGCAAGAAAATCTCTCTAAATGTAGAGCCCAACCAGAACACACCCAAATATGGCTGAAGAACAGAGCACACCATTTATCATTTAGTAATAAGAGATTTGGTTACTTGGTCTCCTCACTCTATAGATGAGGATATCCTCTTCTTTAAGCAGGTCAGTCAGCTTCTTTGAAGGAGAAGGGATAGCAGAATAAAACATCTTATCTCTAATTCAGATTTTGATATAGTCAGCCTAAATTCTCCTTTATCTCTGCACCTCCTTTGTGAGAGGTGAAACAAGTCACTCAGGGAATAACATTTGAGGAAAAGCTCATTTATTTGTTTGTTTTTTATTTTGTCAAGTCCCATAAGTCATAACAAAAGCCTGAATGAAACTACTGGGGGGATTTAGCTAGCTCAGCTCTTTAGCTCAGAAGAGTTTGATCTGCAGAGAAAGCTCAGAGAAGAAAGCAGGCAGGCAAACCCAGGGAAGCAAAATTTGGCTAATTGAGCTAGGCTGGGTTCAGAGCCAAGACAAAGCAACCAGTCAATAGCAGTGTAATCCTGACAGGAGGATCACTGATCAAACAGGGGAGATAAACACTCAGCCCTGCTTTCAAAGGGTGACAAACTCCCCAGATGTTTCCCTGCTCTAAAGGAACTCTCAGCCTTTAGCAGCTTTGAAGACTGGCTCACTTCTCTGTACTGTCTAGGAGGATAGCTAGGGGCAAAGCATAAATCAAAAATCCCCCTAGGAATGCTCTTAAAGTTAATTGGCATCATCTAGCCCAGTGGGAAGGGCTAAAATAACCCAAAAAACAACTTAGAACTSAGGGAGGGAAAGAATATGAAGTGAAGGAGGATTGGGAGAGGGGATCAGTGAGTGCAATTCTTGCTAAACCTGTGTGTTAGAGAGGCACAGAACTCCCCCTCAAAACAAACACGCACCAGCTGCAGATTACTCTGCTGTTTGGGCAGCTAAAACTGCAACTCTCTTCAAGCCTATGGATGCAGCTGGGAGCTCAAGAGGAATTACATCAAAATCTTTTATCCTCTGTGTGCTGCAGGTTTTTCTCTGTTGTCATAAACCCTTCAAACTTCTCCTCCCAAGCCATGCACAGGTGCTGTGGCTTTTGGGAATGCAGAGAATTCAGAYTGTCTGTCCTGGAATCAATTGGAGATCTCGAAGGACAGTCTCAAAATTCAGAATCATTTTTTAGACACCTTGAAATATTAAAAAAATCAGCAGAACTGTGTGAATAAGCCATTTATTATATCAAGAAGACAGAAGAAAAAGAGCCAAGTATGTATGAATAAACACATCAACAGTATGAATAACATCCAACTGTAAGAATAAACACATCAACTGCAGTATAAATTCTGTTCTCTTCACAACTTTAATTTCAGTGAAAAAGAACAATGTGAYGTATGCAAATTAAGAAGTTTCAAGAAGAAAATGAATCACCAAGTGCCTCACTGAAATGCTAATGTGTTATTCTGTCACTTWCCAAAGAAAACTCACTTGAAGGCCCCTGGGCTGAGCATACCTGGGTTRTTTTTGCAGAAGCAGAACAAGCAGAGCAGAGAGCCATCACATTTTAGCCACAACCTTGCTGTACCCATTTGGGAGAGCACCTCAAGCATGCCAGCTGCTGTCTGATGCAAGAGATAAAATGGCAAAAGCTTTTGAACCTTATAGAGGGTGAAGTGAAATGGATGGACCACTTGAAAACCAAGGGGAAAACTTGACATTTAGACTAAAAAGGAAAAAGGAAGAGCACTGGAGATCATTGTTCTCTCCTTTGTGAAACWGGTGCAGCAGCACCAGAAGACATCAGCATCCTCCACACATGACATGGGCTAAACCAGGTATTTCACAGAAGGAAATGCATCAGCAGGAGATGTGTGGGTGGTCAATTTTTCAATAAAATGAAGTCTGAAAAAATAAAATTTAAAATTATTTGAAGGCATTTTCCCCACACTACCACAAATATTACAGTGCCTCTCCTGCCACACCTGTAACTGTGAGCAGTTCTATGAATCACACTTCAATTGCACACAATGAGAGGATTAGGAATAAACATAAATAGGCATTTGTTCTAAGATATAGTGCACATTCAAGTGCTGTTCTGTGTTTCTGTTATGTGCAGATAGACTTGAAAACAGAAAGACAAAATGGAGAAAATAAGATGAACAAATTCTTTAAAAAATATTAATGCATTAATTCTCTCTTATCTTTTGTGAATATGAAGTCATGGMCAAAATTAGCTCATTCTTCTTTGTAGCTCTAACTAATAATTTATTTCTGCCTTTTTACAGATAGGGAAGCATTAAAAGTGAGTAGGACTGAATATTACCATGCTGTTSACAGAGATTACCCACACTTAAAAAAGACTTAATACCAAATTGTCAGTTCAACCTGTCTGGATGGAGTTTAAGGTACAATCCAAGTAGATGCACTGTCAGAGAAATTTACTTTAGACAAGATTGAACCTAGGTTGGATATTGCTGTTAGCTATCATCTTATTAGGAAGCAGCAAATCATTGAAATAATGGCTTAAGTCTAACTTGGGGACTACATCCATCCTCAGCAGGTGAAACACATATAATCCTCACAAAGCCATTTTCTCTCCTCTTGATTTCACTGAATCACTTGAACTTCATTAACAATTTGCCACTAAACCAACACATTCAAGTGAGGGAAAGCAGAAGCAGTTTAGCAGAGAAATAACTCAGATATATAGCAGAGAAATCAGATGGGAAAGATTTTTTAAAATACCAACAGATATTTCTGTCATTATATTTCCAACAGTGTTAATATTCAGAGAAGCACTAGTAAAAAAAGCATACATGGAAACACTCACAAGAGCCAGATTCAATCTGGCTGTGAGAAAAAGAATGGAGTACTCACCCCTGGGCAGTTTTTCTAATCTTAGCCTTTGAAAATGTATTTAAAACTGTGCCTGGATGCTCCTATGGAACAGAACTGCATTGTTCTATGGCTAAAGATCTGGAGGTACAACTGACAACCTGGTTTTACCATTTACCYACATATCAGCTGAGCACCCTTTCTAAAATCTGGGAATTCTTGAGTCATTTGGGCAGTTCCATTTAACACCATGGATCTGTATTCTCGTGGTGGTGGAGCTTTAATTGGTTTGGTTGATAAAATAACTCTCATTTGAATATAGYATTTGTCTCAGTTTCACAATATTCTGCAACAAGCAGATAACTAAAGCCACTACTAACTCTAGTTTTCTTTGTATCTCAGGCTTCTATTGCAGCTATTTCTCTCCTCCCTTGAGCCCTGGGTTCCTTTTTCTGTATATTTTTGTGTGAGCCAACATAAACCAGCAATTATTAGCTCATGGCTAAGTTTCTAAGTCAGAATGAAAAAGAACTTCAGAAGCATATAAAGTTTGATTTTATTCTCAGGAGCCACATTCATATGCTATTTGTTGGGCCTGTGAAATATGGAATTAGGTTTTTTGCATGTATGACACCRGGAATAACTACCTTATATCAGAATATCAGCACTGAAATAGTGTTTGCCAGCAGGAAAAGCAGAATCCTCTTTCTACAATTACTGCAGAAGTGGGGGCTCAGAGAACTCTAAACAGAAGAAAAAGTTCCTATTTTCTCACTTCTTATAAGCTCTAGTTCACAAGCCAAGGAACCATAAGGTGAACATTAAAAAAAAAAAAAAAACAGTTTGAAAAGACCAAATAAATAAAGAAAACCTTTTTTTAAAAAATCACAKCACTGTTTTTACCAAGTTCTTTTAATGTTTTCAGTATCAATAAGGAAGTTTGGCACAGTTTTGTTAGAGAAAATGACATGTATGGAGACTACTCCATATYTGCCTCAAGAATGGGATCAAGAAAGTCAAATTTTTTGTTAAATTGGTAAGTCAACTGAGTTTTGAGCAACTGATTGGCCTCCAGACATCCACCTGTAACAAATTCCTCAGTTCTCTGACCAAAAAATGATGAYAGCAAAACATGGGAACCAAATGCAGGCATCTGGCTATTCAAWGTATGGAAAAGTATGGCCAAAACTTAAGAGTAACTTAAAAATTCAATATATTTTGAGTGTTTTGTGTCTTTTTTAGCATGCWTTTATTCTCTAACATTTATTTGCTTCTTGATCTAATCCTGAAGCAGCCCCAGACAGACCAAATTTAAGGGAGTGACAAAAACAAACCATCCTAAAATTCAAGATGTTTAAACCACCAGCTCATCACTGTCTGCTGCAGCACTGTAGTGACAGAGATGCAGCTGTTTTCCCTGGATTTCCTCACTCCATGGCTTTGGCCAGCCTAAGGCATCCCACCAGGGGAAAAATCTGCTTGAACTCCCCTTCTCACTAATGCCAGGGAAAGAATCACATTCCAGGGGCTTCTCCTGARCAGGGGTCATGGTGAACACTCACCCACAGCCTCCCAGCAATTCCTAAAATAAAGGCTATGACAATTCTATTACCTAGGATCTGTCACTGCCTGGTGAAGGGTGAAGTACCAAAAAGCAGAATTAAGGTGTGATGTACATGACTCATCTCCACTCTGCCTGTCTTCCCTATGGAAGAGCAAAATTCCTTGCTAGTTTTCTAATCTGATATACCCCCTCTTGATGTGAGAAATCACACCAGATCAAAGGAATGATGAGCATCACCTTGCTGCTGACTGAAGAACCCTTTTATGCTACCTTACATTTGGTTATTTTTTGGGAGACAGCTGAATTTAAGAAACTATTTCTTTCTCAACCTGCAGTACTTTGAGACAACTGAGCAAGATGCTTGGATTGAAAGTCTCTGATGGCATCACAAACKCAGAATATTTTCTGTTTAAGGGCAAACCTGGCTAATCTGACAGGCACACAAATTTCATATTCTCCCCTCCTACCCTGCTTTTTGAAATGACAACAGGCAGGAGCTGAAAAGACACCCAGGGACATTGCACAGGGCATGTCCTGCTGGAGGCTAGTTTGAAAATAAAACCAGCTAGCCCTGCCACAGAAAACCCATAGAAGAATGAAAATTTCCAACTCTAGGTGAGAAATCCTGAAGTGTCACTGTCATATTTTCTGGAAAAATCCCTTTGCCAGGATTTTTTGCCTAGGAAGCTGAGAAGCCTCAGAGAAAAAGGAAAACAATAATTATCTGATTTGCTTCTCCTGTGTTTTCCTGCTTTGGAATGTGGTTTGGAGATTGTTTATGCAACATGTGAATTGTTTTGACTTAATGACCAACCACAGTCAGGCTATGTCAGACTCTGAGGAGAGAGTCAGGAGTTTTTTATTAGTACCTTGTTAAGCCTTCTGTGAGGATCCTTTCTCTATTCTTTAGTACAGTTTTAGTATAGCATTCTATAATATAATATCATATCATATAAAATAATAAATTAGCCTTCTAAGAACATGGAGTCAGATTCAATCATTTCCTTCCTGCCATGGGGAAATATCCCATTGAAATCCCTCAGAAAACTTGGGGCTGAAAAAGATAATCACAGAAAATGAAATTAAAAAATCACAGAAATGAAAAAACAATCACAGAAAATGAWCATTAAGTATTCTCTACTTCAATCATTAATTATCTACCTGAAGTAGATAAAAGGGATTTATTTGGGTTTTCAGATGAGGAGGATCCAGGGCAGTTTGTGCTGGTGGGATTGCACTCTCAGCAAACATTTCAGCAGAGTTTCCTGGCCAGGGCTGGGTGTGGGATGTGCTCATGGAAGCTCTGCTGCCTCCAGGGCCCCAGCCCTGCCAGCCAGGGGTGCAGCCTCAGGTCCCCCCCGGCACAGACACCTGCTCTGCCAGGCCCCCCCAGAGGCATGGAGAGCTCATCACCAGCAAGCTGGGGGTGTGAAAAGCCTGTTAGCACCAGCAGATACAAAACTGGGAAATAAATGGTGCAAATCAGCTGGTTCCACAAAACACACACGTGCAAACACCTGTGTGATGCAAATATATATCACTGAAAATGTGCTCTCAGAAGAGAGCAGACTGTACTCTTACAGAGCTTTTGCAAGTGAAGCCCCTTGAAAAATTAAGTATTCCAAATTTAGAATTTGCTCAGAATTCTGAGGGTTTTTTGGATATACAATAGAGGGTTTTTTGAAAAAAACCAACCTTGTTGCAATTTACTTGCCAGGTTTCTCAGCTWCAAAGAGACAGGTATGTGCCTATCTGGAACTTTCACAAGTATGATCATGAACACTTATTTTTTTTGTTCTTCAAACCCATTTTTAAACTTGACTAAATAYATGTCCTATGGCATTAAAATACACAAAAATTAAAATTAATTAGCACTTTTTTCCTTTTACAATCTGTGCAGAAAATGCTTGGCAATAACCTGGGGGCCAGTACAGAAGGCAGAATTCTGTATGCATGGTTTTTGTTTCTTCTTCTCCAATTTACTGTTGAAAGGTAATCATAGTAAAGGCAGTAAATCCTGACACRAAAAGCATGCTATTCACTTATTTGTGCTTACTTTATTTTCCAGCAACTTAGAAATTTAATAATTATAACTTCAATATTTATTTACATTGAAACACATCCTTTGCTTCCAAGTTCTTTAATGGTCCTATTTTAATGTCCTTAGAAGGACAAATCGAGCCAATTTGTCAAAACTGGAATTAAGAGCTGGTTGCACACAATCATTTTTGTCATGGAATACAAAGGCAGTTTCTCCAAACACATTTTTATGCTGAGACCTCAGTGGATTCCTTTCAAATTGTATGTATAGCCAAATTCCACAAAGCCACAAACAACTATAAATTCAAATTACTGTGCCTGAGACTAGTTAGATCTGAACCTTTCACTTTTAGGTGCTGAACAAAGACACCATGAAAGGCAGGCAGCACTGCTCTTATCTTCATAACAGCTTTTAATTGATTGATTTGTCCTTGCACTTCAAAAGCTGCTCTTCACATTTTTCCTACTGTAGAACACTTCTACAGCACATATAAAAGTGAAAAGATGACAATTGCAGAGTGCCTGAAAAATGAGCTCTCCCCAGGAGTTCTCTTTCAGGCTGAGGGCTTGCTGAGCTGGTTGAGAAGGAAAACAAGCAGATCCTGTTGGGAATATCTCTGTCTCTGTTAGCCCAGCATGGGTAACCTCAGGTTCATTCAGCCAGCAGCTGTTTTGTTCTGCCTGCATTGCATCTGGCATGTGAAAAGGCRAGGGTTTTCCAGGGGGTGACCAATTTCAGTCCAGTGTGGCATTCCTTGTTTTCTGCCATTTCAAACATAAAATTACTTCTATTTTAAAATTTAGTAGGGAACAAATTTCCGGAGCACTGGAACTAAAGAAGCCTCATTTCCAGTAGATTCAAGCCTTTTGATTAATTGTCTTTTTAAACTGAATTATACTATTTTTTTCCTGACACTTTCTATAGCACTTTCATGGAAACATACGAGCTGCCAAACTCAGCTATATAAATAAGGTGACAGCATCAAAAATTATTAGGGGAAAAGCCTGAAAACATTCATAGTGTGCCTCTCTGTCAAGGATGTTTGAAATAGATCATGGAATCAAGCAGTCCAGATAGCTGCTTCTATCCAGACTCCTGAATTTTTAAAGCATGCCTTTCATGACAGCAGGATAAGGAATATTCACATATTTTTTTGCCAAGATACAGTACCCAGCTGCAAGCCAACCACCTCWGAAGAGTCTGAGTCCCTGGAGAGGCTGAGGAAAACAGCTGCACCCTGGGGGGAGTGTTACCTTTCCTGTCTGCAGGAAAGCTCTTCCTGCAGCCCTGGGACCCTGGGGACACCATCAGCCTGCCTGCATTCCAGAGGGATTCCTGAGAGTTTTGCAGCTTCTCTGAGCTGCAGAATGAGCTCAGCTGAGCTCCCCTGTGAGCCCTGCTCAGCAGCCTGAGCTGCCTCACATTTCCCTGCAGGTGCTCTCACCTGGGCAGGTTTGGCCAGCTCTGCTGGGGGGATCCACCACAGCCCCACGTGGCTGATTGTGAGGACAGGAGTCCCCAAGATGCCAGGAAATTGTGTACTCCTCCTCTGTCTGGCCCCTTRTACACTGCTCTATTTTACTCTCCTTCCTCACATTCACTTTGTCAAACAACACTGTGTTAATGACCACCAAGATCAAATCACAGAAATGAAACCTTTCCTTCTGCCCTGCTGCACCAGGCACATTACACTCCATATTATCAGCTATCCACAAGGCCACGTCTCCTCCCAGCACTGAACTCTAATCTGGTTTTCCTGTCACTCATTTGTCAATTTTACTATATGCTCTTAATTCCTTTAAATTGCCTTAGATGTATCTAGTCTGGTTTCCAGCTTCAGTCCATCCATCCTCTCACTGMTGGTTGTGTTTTCCAGCAACAGTTCTTTCCTACTGCATTTCTCTCTACTTCAGAGCACTTACCACAGGGGATTCATCAAAATAAAATTACAGGTGTCATCTCAAAACACTTCATATTGCTCTTCAAAAACATCTAGGGACAGRAGTACTCAAATCTTGAAAAACAGGGTTTTTTTCATATAAATTCATAAAGTTTCAGTATAAAGCCTCATTTGCCTTTGAAAATTTCCTTAATCCTGTAAAAATTTCAACATACTCTCCAAATTGTCACAGATAGTTCAGTTTCTGGTTCTTGTGCCTCCTGATGGGCACAGAAATGTGTGAGATCCTTTAGGCACAGACACCTCAACTGCCCAGTAACCAAAAAGCATCCAATCCCACAACAAATAACTTTATGTACCCTTGTGGGTACATTTTGTGCTCTATTACAYGGCTTCTGTCTCAGCCTGTCCATGGATAGCTGGTACTGGAAGGTGAATGGTGGGACAGATTGAAAATATAATGYATTGTTTGTTTTGACATGGTTTTCTTTCTGTGTAGAAGTTATTCTGGACTAAGCTTGGAAATATCCAGGTGAAAGGACATCTTCCASATGTGAAGGAAGTTCAACAACCATTTTTAAGAATTCTTAACATTCTTTAAGAATACCCCTTTTCTGGCTCACATTGCTTTTTCAGTSATTTGAAGTGAAAAGAGATATGAAATCTTATTTTCTCTGATTCTACACTGAGAGAAATCTCTGCCCACAGAGATTCATTTCCAGGCTGATCCAGAAGCAGAGGGCTGCCTTTCTCCCACACAAGCTATGCACAAAAATCTCAGCTCACCTTTCCCTTCTCCTACCCCCAGCAGCTGCACAATAACCTGTCCTGCATCTTGTGTCTTCAGGACACCCAGTTTTGAAAACCAAAAAACAAATACACTTGTTTTGGAGCATTTTCTGGCAGTCTGGTTACTCTACTCTCACCTGTCAACTCCTCTGTTCCTCTAGAGCTATTTTAGCAATGTTTTGTCAAGCTTTTATTTCTTCCATATTGCCTCAAGCTGCTTAGCTGCTTGAATAAAGCCAGAAAGAGACACAAAGTACCAATCCCACCCCCAGGATTTCTATTTCCCCACACACAATACCCTGTCTCTGCTCCTTCTGGAGACCCTGATTTCTCTTTTGTTTTTAAGGCCAAAAAAAGCRCATCTGACATAAACTCATATGTCAATCTGACACCACCCTCACTGATTTACAACAGGAGAGAGCACTGCTTCCCCTGAACACCCTGCATGACCTTTTTGTATTTCATTTCCACCTGATGGATAAGACCTGCCACAGTGACTGTTTGCTTCATATTTGCTGTGCAGTTAACACATCTTGCAGAAAAAAAAGCACCATTTTATTAATGGCTGGTATCTGGTTGTACTTAGGTTCAAATTCTTACTGGTAAATTCATCTTCTCAACTACACCTTCCCCTTAAGAAACTGAGTCCTCTTTTTTTAAAATCAAACAGCAAAAGTTCAAGACAAAAGTCAATGGTTTAAAAAATTGAGTCAAGCATGTCTTATTTTCTAAACCAAACATTATCATGCTTCTCCAAGGAGGATGTAGGAAAAATAAACACCTGTATTTCAATGCTATAAGCAAAGAAACTACTAAAAGCACCTCGATGCATTTAGAAGCAATTGTTCATGGAGCAGATTAAGTTGAGCTTGTGCAGTGGCAAGAATGGGTGTGGGAGGAAAAAGGGCTCTTTTGTAGATATTCTGACAAAATCTCCTTACAAAACAGAAAACGACAAGAGTAGATAAGATGAAATGATATTTTGGAAATTATAGTAAGTGTTAGGGTACAGGTTCAGACCTCAATAGATAAGTACCTGCCAGGTGGTTCRTTCCTGAGACTAACAGAGAAAATAGATAAGCTGCATTACAGAGAAGATTTAAATTTTCTTTAATGTTAACTTGTAATTAATTTACTTTGCTGTATGCTTCAACAGAATAAAAGTACAACCCCAACCACATATTTGATATACATACATATTATTTTGCTGAATRTGTGAGGCAGATCAAAGAAAAAGCAAAATTCTCTTCTTTGGCTTTAACATGAAGGAGCTCCCTAGAAAAACATGAATTTGTATTTCATTCTAGCCATGCCCACTAAAGCATCCTAGAATGTCAAAGCTGCTCTGACAGGCTCTGCTGGTGCTCAGCAAATGCAGCAGAGTAGATCCCTTTGAGCTACTGCTCTGAACAAAACAGAAAATCCCAAAATCCACATTCAGGAAAGAGAAATAAGGCACTCATTTCATGCCCTAATCCCTACATTGAGGCAGAGCCATGGCAAATCATATGCAGAGAGAATGCTAAAAAAACCCTGTAGCCCTGATTCTAAAATTCATCATGTAATTCTGGAATTGCAAAAGATTGGAATCACAGGACAAATGGAATTATAGTGACTTGGTTTTCTGCCTGGCTCCTCTGGAGAGGAATTCTGGGAGAAAAATACAGGATTTCTCGGAATCTTTTCTATGATTTACCAAATTTTGGGCCCCTGCATTCTCACCAAGTTGTGTTTCAATAAGGAGAAGGGAAATGAGAAAAAAAATTCCTGTTTCAGAAGTTAACTCTAGCTCTGAGATGTTGGTTAAAAAAATAGGGCAGATGGAGAAATGGATTTTATTATCTCCAACTATGAGTTCAGGAAAAATTACATTCCAGAGGTCTGGACTTTACTTCTTTCTCATTTCACCAGTAGGTGCCTCATTAAATGCTTCCAGAAATTGAAATGAATACATCAGCAGTTTCTCAGAGTGTGCTTTAGCTCCCTGTGGACACCACCACTCCACAGCTCGTGACTCTAAGGTATTCAAGCTTGAACAGGACTGGTTTACTTGACATCTTAGAAAAGTTTCCTCCAAAATATCRCAGCACCTTGCAAGGAATTAAGCTTCAGACAGTTTTTAATAAGAAAGTGCTGTTATCCTGTTTTCTGGGCWGGCAAAGTAAATCACCAGGTTTAAGTACCTTTTTTCCCCAAGGCCTAGCAATAAAGAAAACCCAAGTTATTCTCATTTCTGGTTATACATCTCATCTACTGGAATGTCCCTGCTTCATTGTGGGAGTCTACTGGTGCAGAAGAAGCATCACTTTCTTTGGGAAAAAGAAGCCTTTTCCCCAGGGTCTTGGTAGCAGTGGAAAGGTGATGTTTGTGGTTCTAATGACTAGCTGGGCCCGAGTCGCTGGCCGCTTTAGCTCTGGAGAAATCCAGCAAAGTTTGCAGATTTCAAAGGCGGCGCCGCTCCTTTGAAAAGCATCACTCTCACAACAGCCCAAAACCCATTTCTCACGTCACACCTTCCACACTTCACACAGACCAGACAAGGCCCTGCCCTGCCTCCTGTGAGCCTGTCCTGAGCCAGAGCTGATCTCCAGTGCAGGAGATCAGGGCTCTGCCTGCCCTGCCCTCTCTCCAGTGTGCCATCCACCAGCATCCTCACTTCTTCTGGTCATTCAACCCACACATAATATTTTAATTAATTAATTCCAGTGTCCCAGCCAAATCCCGTTTGAGCTGGTTGCATTCAGTTTGCCTCACATGCCCCCTTGGTTTTCAGGTTGTTCTTCACTTTTCTGCCTAAATATTTATGCAGCTGTCTTGTGCAAAACAGTATTTAAGGTTTTTAAAAGTGGAAGTCATTGCAGGTCAGACACAGGCTTACTTAGAAGTTAAGACCATACTGACATCATTATACTTTCTGTTTGCATCCTAAGCTKTTAACACTGTTCATCTTCAAAAAAGTCAGAATGGCAAGTGATGCAATCTCCTGATAAAGTAATAAAGAATAAGTACCAACACAAGACCTGAAAGGGACATAATTTTCTGCTGGAGCCTTCAGCTGCAACACCTCAACAAAACTCTGATCAGGAAGAGCAGCAAGAGAAGTTTAACTGAATTTTGTTCCTACACTGCTAATAGATTAGTATTGACCAAGATGTGGTCCTCCTCTCAAAGAAGTGTCCTAGGGATGAACTGTGAGATATTTAATTAGAGCAGGCCCAGGCCAGAGCTATTACTAATTGAAACCTGAAAAATTGTACATAATTAAAATGTTTTCAAGCTTCAGGTCCACTAGTGAGTGGTGACATGGCTGCATCCCTGCTGTCACAYGGCCACAACAGCTGAGACCACATGTTCTTAGTGACCAGCTGCTTGTGTACAACTTGGTCACTCATCTGAGAAGGAAATTGTTCAGTCCTTGCCACAGATTCCAACACTTCAGGAAGCTGCACAGCTGGCTTTGCTCCTGCAACGGGTCTGCTCCTGCTAAAATCAGATAAAATTGGTAATGAACTTCTCATCCTCCAGCTCTGCATTGGAGGGGGTTTTGCTGCTACAGGCTGCTTCCAGCCCCRTGGGTGCCTCTCTCTGTGCTCCCTCAGCTTGGCCAGCTTAGTCCAGCACTGCTTTCTACTCCCTTCTGCACCCTGTGCACCAAGTTTGCCWTTTCTGGATCAGCAGGCTGATCCCAGGTGAGGGAGGTGATCCGGGCTTTCCCCGAGGTCACTGCTCAGTAAAGCACAAGCACTTCATGCTGCATCACATTCCCATCAAAATCAGAGTTAAACACACACAAATGTGCTTGGAATAATGAACAAAAATGTGATAAAAAAAGATCACATTGCATTTGAAACTATTTTCTTAAACTGAAGGAGACTACATGGAAAAAGGGGCAAGTATCTAACTCTRCACAAGGAATCCTTTACACCTTTGGCAGGCTCATGTCTGCCATCAGATTGTATTTGGATGCTTTCTTTTTCTGGYACCCACTGTTTAACAGAGCTCTGTCTCTCCAGATGACCAAATGAGGGGTCTCTCCTCCTAAAGTACTGGAGTGTAAATGTGTGATTTGCTCCCTCGTTCTGTTTCAGGAGAATCCAGGAATTTGGGAACTGTCATACATTGTAAAGTGCTGTATCCTCTTCAGATCAATAGGTTTCAGTGCTGCAAAGGTGTGACACCTGAGCCCTGCCCTTGCAGCAAACTTCGATCTAAGGATTCATCTGTTATTTTTCATTCTGATATCCTCTGGGTTTGCACACATTTTCCTCAGCCCTTGGTACAAAACAATGCATAGCAAAATGCAATGTTCCCTGGTAAGTTTATTACCTACTGGWAKTGTCAYGTTTACAGAAGTTAAATAAATTTAYCTTCTGGTGGTGCTGTAATCAACTTGTGAACTACAATGAGATATGTGTTCTGGCCATGACAAAAAATATCTCCATGTGCCTCTGTTCAACATCCTCAGCATCACCTTCCTTGCAGTTTCTGCAGCCTTGCTCCTCTTCAGCCAGAGCAGGCATCAGAAATTCTTACAAAAATTCAAAGTTGTGCTTGCAAGAATCTAGCWCAGCACCACAAAGCCAAATAGCCACAAGCCTACACTGACCACAGCAGAAAACAAGCCCAGAGCACCAAGGTCACTTTGTCACACCAAGGAAGTCTTTTTAAAAATCCATGGTATCCTGACAGTCTGGTTTGCAAYACCCTGAGCAGTGGTAGAAGGCAGACTCCCCCACTAACACAGGCAGTCCTGTGGAACTGCAGACAAATCTGGAATGTGCAGGACAAGATTTGTTTCCTGCTGCTACTCCCAGGGAGGGAGGGCAAACAGGTTCTTCTGCAGATGACTGTGAACAAARCTGCAGGATGAAGCACAGAGCTGTGAATCAGAGGGATGTGTTTCCAGTGAGCTGCTCAGCTTCTCACACAGACAATGCTGGCTGGCACAGAAATTAGGCATGACAGGAGCAGACTCTTAAACACAGCATGGATGTAGTTTTCTTTTTTCATTAGGCTTAAACAACCCATGACTGTTTAATCTCTGGCTTAACTGCACTAAAACTACACTTCTGTCATATGAAGTGTTGCCTCATTTAAAAGCCAACAACTTTTTTTATGTGATAAACACAAGTCATGAGGTTATTATACCAACACTCAGTTTACTTCATGTCCTTTGACTGCTTTTAAACTCTGCTGCCAGCTGGTCAACTAAAGCATTGTTTGTTCCTTGACAAGTTGTGAGGTCCTTTCAAAGCTGCACTTCACAAAAATCWTTCCCAACACAAATTGTTTTCAAGTCAATTACTCAACATTCATTTCCCTTCATRAGTATCCAAAGAAATGCACTGGGTTTGGGCAAAAGATGCTGCATGTCAAGATCAATTTGCCATCTACAATGCTTCCATGTCTATTYTCCTGTGACTCTGCTTTAGTTTAAACACTGAATTTCTCTTGACTGCCTCAACCAATCCCCCAGGATGCTCATCTGCACAGGGGACTGCAAACTTTGCAGTCTTTTATTTAACACTCCTTACACTGCTATAGAAAACAGATTGCCCACTTCAGTCATAAGTAATTAAAAATCTTCATCTGGGTGTAATGTGTCTTTTTATTTCCCCCCTGAAAACATCGAGTAAGAAGTTCTGCAGCTGCCCCATCCTCTCTGGGGCACCTTCACAAGGATGTTTTGCAGTTTGTCTTATTTTCAGAGGACTGCTGCATTTAATAACAAAGGTGTCAACACACAAGAACGTGGCTGCTCTGATCASTGATTATAATCTGCTACAGTTTTCTATAATAAACCCACTGAAGTGACTTTTTCTCATGCCAGTCAGCCTTTCACATCTGGTAATGGTCTTTTTTATGACCACAGAGCTGATTTCTTTGGTGCTGTGCAGAACATTTTTTCCAAGGAGTGTCTCTGTTCCCCACCCAGCGGRCAGGTGGTCTGTGAGCCAGGTTTGCAATAAAAGCACTTGAAGAAGCAAATGGAGGGAGCTCCCCTCCTTGATGTTCCTGTGGAATTCCAGTTAGAAGCTATTTCCCTCCTCTCCATGGGCAGTTCCATCCAGAAACTGTTCTCAGAGATGTGGTGAGAGGCCAGATGTAATTTTTTATAGTAGTGGTCAGCATGTACCATGCTGGGGTATTTTACTCAGGAAAATGCATCCTGATAACCTGTCTAGAATTCCTGTAAGGAGCTGGACACACAAGCATAATTCTCCTGGATATACAAATATCCATTACTGGAGTACCCAACTGCCTTTGGCCTCTGCATTCAGCAYCATGGTTTATGCTTCTTGTTATCCTCCCATCTGTTCCTCAAACAGAACAGCAAAGCAGTGCCAGCACTGAGTCAGTGACTCTTCTGCAGCCCTATGGTCACTTCACACCTCCTAGAGCAGGTCCATGATAAATTACCTCTAAAAAATATCAYCTGCTTAGAAAAATTAGAACCCACAAGCAGGAAAGTACTCAAAATACTACTACTACTAMTAATAATAATAATAATAATGCTAATTATTTCCRAAGTCAGTTCTTTCAATAATAAGATTAAACAATACCTCTTGATTTTTATTTTGAAATTTGAAGGGTAGTCTTCAAATGGGCAGCTGGATATAATACTAAAGAATATTTTTTCCTCTGGGCAAGTCCTAGCAAAGTGCTAGATTCAGAAGTGACCCTGAGGGAAGCAAATAGGAGTGTGGTTAGGACATAAACCTGTTATCAGTCATGGGGAATCCCTGATGACTGTGTTTTTGTCTTTAGCCATAGTAGACAAATATGAGGTATGGCTAAAAATTACAATACTCCACCTCCAAGCACCTAGAGAGTCTAAGATACCTACAGGACTAAACAAAATTTTTWAAATTAATTTTAAAAAGAAAATAAAAATAAAACAAGAACAATTACAGGGTGAAGGGGCACCTTCTTCCTGTCCTTCAAAACACAGAAATAGTGAATTTAAATAAGAACCCTGGGAAAAAAGGGAGGGCAAGTTTAGAAGGGCTGGAGGGTCATCAGGCTCCAGGTGGCTCATTAGACCCTCAGTAGCTTGTTAGTGCCATCAGGGGTTGGAAATCCACCCAAAATCTTGGCAAAGCTGTAAGGCTGGTTCATTATTGGAAGTCTACATTTGTGAGAAACATACAGAAATCTGCTTTGCTGCTGCCTGAGAGAATATTAGCTGGCTTTAAAGAGATTATATATTTAGGCAATAACTTCATTTTGTGCTAAATCTGGTCATTCATACCTTCCTGGTTTATAAGAACTGGATTCAGAGCAAACTGCACTGTTCAGTGCTTCAGTTTACTGCTTCAGCATTTCAATGGTTCCTCAAAGCACTCACAGAATTCAAGCTGAGTTCCTCCAGATTGCCYGGGGGAAGTCTCAGGGGTGCCCTGCATTGACAGACATCCTGCTACAAGCTCTTGGTGCTGTGAAGTTTTGGTTACTGCAAGGAGTCTTGAGGTTGCTACTGATATCTCCTATTCACACTCACTGTTTGTAAAGTCAAATGAAAAGCAGGAGCTGCAGAACATTCAGTGGTTCCCACTGAACGTGTTTGCCAAAAATTGCTATTCCATCAGTCAGACTATGCCCTTCCACATAACAGCCCTGTCTCCCTCACTGGATTTTCAAGTTCCTTTTGAAAGGCTTCCCTTTCTCAGCACTGAGTATTTCTAGATTAGTTTAAGGTCTTGGAATAAAATGAAATTTAATCTGCTCAAAATCTTCACACTTACATAGCTCCTCAAGAAAGAAAACTCAAATGTGTAAGCTCTTTAATGTGATCACTGCTTAGAACCTTTTCTTTATTTTTTAAGTGTTGACATSATTCCCAAATAGTTCTAGGGAAAATTTTGTTGAAAAACTCTATTGTGTGGTATTTAAAATTCCTACCAAAATATTCCATATTTCTGAGTTCAGTTTTTCCTTATGTTTCAGTAGCTCATCAAGAAGTAATAAAAAATTTTACAGAAAAGCGAATTGTGTTTTCATGTTTTGAAATACCTGTGGATRTTTTCCAGCTAACTTCTGCTGACAGCATCAGAGCTTCCTCTTTTCTCACTGTGTGTCAGACCTCTCTGCTCTGGTTGAGAAATAAAACAGTCAAAGCAGCTGAGGAAAACTTCAGTACAACCTGAGATGGCTTTGCAAATTTTAATAGGCTGCTAAAGGACTGTTATCCAGTGTGTTTCACAGTGGAGAATATCTGAYCCTGTCAATCACACTACATGACAACAGGAGTACACATTACCTCTCTGAGCTGAGCTTCCAAATTCTTATAATTGAAATTTTCCAGCTGCTGGTAGAGTATGCTCAGACTGTTATTTGAGGCAGCCCCTACACACACAGATTTTGATAGAGATTTCTGTGTTACAGAATTTAGTTAGATTTTTTCCATGGCCTTTTACTCTTCATTGCCAATAGCATTTTAGACAACTGCAGTATGAAATTTAATCATGTATCTATCCACCTTTGGTTTAACACATTGAGTACTTAATAAGCTCATTGCTGTCAGGCTCTTATCACTCATGATGCATTCCAGCTGTCTRAACATACAAATTTCATATACAACAACTAGAGAAAATTCAGACCTTGATGAAACTATTTTCTTTGCAGTTACAGTAACTTTAATAGCCAAAGACAACTGGTGATGCAGCTGAATGCATCATAAACCAAATAGCTCCCTTTTACAGTCAACCAAACAGCKCCTTCCTCCCCCTCCAGTAACTGAAGAACAAATTATCAATAATAGGCAGATGGCCATTAGCATAATCCATAAAGCCAGAAGACATTACAGTACTTTGTATCTATCAACACTGATTAGCAGCATAACGTTTAATTAGCCCCTCTGAAGAGAACAGTGAGTAACAGGGCAGGGGTATGACAAAGGAAATGGTTTTAATAATATACTGGATGTTTTTCAAAGTGAAATTATTTCCAGCTCATGGGCCCTTCAGCAAAGGGCACTTTAGCAAGGATGGGTTCAGAATGTGCACATTGATCAAAACATGGAAAATTACAAGTTTTCACAGACATAAATTTRTCTAAAGTATTACAATCTGAGCAGAAATAATCTTGTACAAGCTGATCCTACTCTAGGTTGCTAATAAAGAAGAAAATAGATGAAGAGAGAGGGGAATTTTGTGACTGTAGGAAGAACAGGTTGTRTATTAAAGCCTGGTAGCATTGAAAATGTTTCCTTGGATTATGTCCAACAAGCCTTTGACAATTCCACTTTGGCCTTCATTAGACCAAATATAAATCTATATCTAACTATATAAATACCAACTCAAAGTCTAAAGATGGCAAAGAACAACAGCTTAAGACTCAAATGTTTATTAAGTAAAACACAAAAACCCCAGTGGTTTAGCCTCAGCAGTGTCCTGTGCCAGGTCTCTTTTAGATATAAAAAATAACAATAAATAAATAATAAAGGTAAGTTGCTTTTCAGGTGAATGAATTGAATGACTATATAAACGTTGAAGGATAGATGTTAGACTGCAAAATATTTTCAAAATATCTTGTATGAGGGGGAAATCTGAGCCCTTTAGCAAAAAGCACACAAAGAAGGCAATGACTATCATTATATCTCCAAATTCAACAGGGAGAGTCTGTGAATGAGACAAGATAGAAGAGCATCGTTTTCTTATATATATATATATATATATATAAATTTGTGCATCTTATTTAATATTTCAGTGTATTACCATTGTTTCCATCACCGTCTCCTCCCCTCTCAGGTTACCTAAATGAGCAAACAAGCACCAGCAAGGCTGCTGAGAGCAGAGGTGGAGCTGTACCACAGACCCTGGGACAGGCTGGACACTGTGCTGGGACAGAGGAGTGGCACCAAGGACAAACTGGAAATTCCTGCAGTGCAGAGCAGTGCAGTGGTGTCAGCCTGCTGCCACTGGCTGTCCTGAGGACACAGCTGTAGAAGAACCTGCACCAATGCCAATGGCTGGGGATCTGAGGATTTTCTTTCCTCCTCTGCTGAAGATTGTTGTTAGCTGAGTGGAGAATGGGAGCAGCTGGGGCAGAAGTGTCACTCAGATTTGTGGGCAGAATGAGAGACAGGAGGAAGTTCCTAGAGCTGACAGTAACACTGACAGGTGCCTGAAAAGGAAAACCAGAGTGGAGAATTCCCCCCTTTGATTCAGAACAGACAGCTCCTGGTGTAGGCAGCAGATCATGGGGGAACAAGAAAGTTTCCATGTGCAAATATCACCTCAAGGATCMGTTTTCTATTAAGCATGCAAGTGAAGGAGAGAAGCACCTGTACAGAAAAGCAAAGGCACAAACACAGAAATATCAGGGGACTGGAGCAAGGCAGATCAAAGCAAAAGGGAAAGACATTGTGGGGGCGGGCTCTGTACCTGCAGTGCCTCCATKAATGCCTCCACCTTCATCTGCTTAAACAGATCCTGTTACTGGAGCAAACAGCACCTGGGGACAAGGTGCATCAAATGGTGMAATCTGCTCCAACTAAAACATTTGGGAGGGAAATATTCCTGAAGTAGYTCAAAGAACAAATTGGATTTCATATCCCTACCCCTTTTTCACAACAAGGAGAGTCTTTGGACAAGTAGGTGATTTCAATGTTCCAGATGAGAAGTGCAAGAGGACTTCCTTTTCTCCCTACTTRAAAAGAGCTTAGGAAAATTGCAAGTCATAGTGGTTTTGAGCTTCATAAAGCTGTTTCATTAACTGTGCCCATCTCAGATGAGTCTCAGCTAAGCCTAAATTAGCAGCCTTACCAGATTAAAAAATGAGCTTCACAAATGCATCTCCTACCTTTCTACCCCTAGAGGCCTCAGTGCAAAAGGAAAGGAAATGTTGCCTAGACACTGTGAGAAGGCCTTCTCTGCCTCTCAGGTTTTTTATTACAACACTGTGGTTGTAGTATCCCATTGCCTACCTATGCTGCACAGAAATCTAGGAATGGATGCCATTCAAATCCATCTTTTGGTGTAAGGATAATGGCCTTGAGGGGCTGTCTGCAAGGGTACCTCTTTATTGTTCATTTCTTTAGTACTGGATTATTTGAATACAGAAATAGATAAGTTTTACAGATTTGCCTGGTTTTGGCCATGTCTTTCCCTGTGTCAGTTCATCCTTTCACCTTCTATGCTGATAAATGTGGGCATCTCTCATCCCTAATTCAACTTTCCTCAGTTTGATAGAACAAAGTATACAAAGTAATGCAGAGTTCAAGTGTGCTTCCTTATACATCCATCTTATACAYGATTCCTGTGCTTGGCAAAACCACAGCTTGCACTTTCATTTTGCATATTAATATGCAAATATGTTTTCCAATTAGWCACAGCAAATTAACTGCCCTTGTCCTAGGCAAGGACAATTCCATTTGCCTTGCTGTAGCATTCCATCTTGTGAATCCTTAGCTGAGAGTTAAGGTCTAATTAGGAGAACCYCTTCCTGCACCAGAGTCCCTTCGGATGGAAAGGTGCTCACCTGCAGGGTGCTTAGAGGAATCCTACTTCAAAAGATTCATTTCAGAGAAAGCACAAGTAAATATGGACATAAACTTCATCTACAAATCAAATCCTGCTTTAATCCAGATATCCCAGAACGTTTTGCTGTTGCTGCACGCAAGGCATTGATTTCATACAACATTCAATCCTGACTCCAAGATCAATACACAGCACAATAACTGCCCATTCAAAGCTCAGCATGATTGCAGAGACCCCAGTGCTCTGATGGGTATAGAAACATCACAAAATTTTACAGTTATTCTGATCAGGAAGACAGCTCATTTATTGTCATTGGAAATCACTGAACCTCTTGGAATGGAACTGGCATAGTATTGTCAAGTGGTTTTAGTTACCAAAAAGCCTGGAATGAGAATGACTTTCAACCTTTTATAAGGTCACCAAGACCTCCTGATGATCAAGAAGTGACAGGAACTGTGCTGAACTACTTGTCCTCTCAACCATCTATTCAATGGTCTGTGAAATTTGACTGTATGAATATGTTTTAGTCAAATTAAGTATTAGTACCAAACTCAACATGTTGTCAGATGAAAAAAATCACATTTTTTCCTTAAAYCTGAGTTAAATTAATTCAGTTACTTCTTTTGCTTTAAATGTGCAATTAGCAGAGACATTTTTCTGTTGCTTAAATGACAACTTCAATCCTCACATTTGACACAAAAGTTGACATGTTTTTACACAATAGAATTCACTAGAACATTTCAAGTATTTTTGAGTGTGGTAATTGCAGATCTGATGGTGGTGYAAAATCAAATACAGGAATAGTAAATGTTGTACCTAAATAATCTGAGGGAAACCATGTCTCATGTCTTTCTGCCTATGTCAGTTTTGAAGTAGCACATGTCAGTAAAACACCTGCCTTATTAAAATCGATGCTTGAATACATAGCCAGGCTGAGCTTTAGGTTTGCTGTGGAAATTATGCATGTGATAACTAGAGTTTCAATGCCCTAGAATACCCTCTGCTCTTGGCATCTCAAGCAGTTGTTTTTCTCAGGTAGATTACTTTAGATTTGCCTTACCAAGGCCAAAAGGGATAAAATAACTGTAAGGAGTTGGAAAGCAACCTTAGCATATTTTGTATTCTCTGTGTCACCCAGAGCCTGTGTGGGTTTTTAAGCAGTGTGTAACTCAGAGCAGATGAATCAGCCTGAAGATGGCAAGAGTTGTCTGAARGCACAGCAAGAGCTGCCTGATGTGGCCTCTTTACTTCACCATAATGACTTTGTGAAGCTGCATCTTCAGGGCAGAGGGAGGAACAACTTGACAGTGACCATAATACAAATGTCAAAATTCTTCTACTGCACAYTCAGAATTATTTCAGGACTGCAGAAGAGGCAGGGAAAGAGCAAGAAGTAGTGCTTATCAGCATTCTTATCAAYTTATTAACATGTTCTCAGTTTACTGCCATTTGCTGTCCTTCAGCCATGCCAAGAACCACAGTGCTCTGACAGGTAAAATCCCATTTTCGGGGATGYGTTGATGCCTCCATATTAACCATATATATCTTTTATATGAGCTATTTTTAACAAATGAGGCTGCCAAWATTCTTGTGCTGCAAGTCCTTAAATTACAGTTGTGTCAATCCCAGGAGCAGCTGAGAGTTTCCAGCTTTGCTAAAATACACAAACAAATGCACTCTCATCTCTCTTAACCCAGCTGTGAGAAAATGAAAGGGGAAAATGAAACCCTTTTCTCTGAGTAAAGATAARAGACTTTACTGTTAACAAGGAGAGAATTAGAGCTGCTTCTCTCTTGATCTTGAGATGTCTCAGATACTGAAACAATTAATTGGGCAAAGAGTTCAGCAAAACTGAAGACTTGTCAAGGAACAACTTTCTGATACCCATGTTCAGTTTCTTTTAACGATCTTGTTTCATTATTCACATTTGAATTGTAGCTGGCCAGCAAAGAAAAAATAAACTATGGAAGAAGAGCATTTGGAAGAAAAAATTATAAAGCTATTTACTGAAAAGTTATGCTGAATTGCAGTTACTTAAAAAAAAAAAGGCAGATTAAAACCTGGGAACAATGAAATTAGGATTTAAATATGGACTAGAAACATATATTTAAATTTAATGGAAGCAGTCAAAATGCAGTGTTGTTACAAGTTCAGTAAGGCAATAATGCCTAAGCTTGGTTCCAGGAATAATTAATTTCAAAGGAAGAAAAGTGCTGCATTACTTGATAACATACAAATCTTTACCAGAGTGCATTTACCCAAGTAAAGACCAATTTACACAAAAATTACAAGTGGCAAGCTGTTCAATCATGACTGAATAATTGGTTTGATTCAAACTTAGGATAGCACAAATATATCCTCTTAAATTCCATGACTTGTTCTTAGGTGTACTCTTCCTGACCCAACAGAGGCTCTGAAAGAATATTCAGCATTAAAAGTGAATTTTAAAAAGCCCTGTGTTTACAAAATAAAATTAGCATTGCAACAGAAGCAACGTGCACCCCTCAACTGCTGATTAAATTCTTGTTTACTCATTTATGGTTGCTAACAAGCAGTGTAGCTTAACCAGCAGGATACATAGCTCAATCTGAAAAGTATTGCAGTGGACCAAAAAGGTATTTTTTCACAAATAAAATATGCAAAGCATAGAAAATTGTCTCTCTTGAGTGTAAAACTATGCATTCCATCAGCACAGAAGTGTGACAGAAAAGATTTGCAATAAAATCAAGGGCACATACAGCTTCATCAGCATATTACACATGATAATTGTACAACTCATACCATCATTGTACAACAATATCATCACCTGATGATTGTACAATCAGCTACTGGCTGCCCTGGACACAGCAAAGATTGCAGTAAATGTACAGGATGTTCATGTATGCACAGGAGAGGGCTGGGATTGCTGTTCCCTCTGTTCTCACCAYTGTTTCTGCTTTTGTTTACAGCACCTGCAGGTGGACAGGGACMCCAGTCCATCAGGAGAATCATTCTTGGTTAGACCAGCCTGGTCACTCACTGGTTTCTGACAGCCCATGCAGAAAACACTCTGATGGCTGTTCTGCAGATCTGCCAATACACATCTTAATACACACACCCAAAAAGCCACAGCTTTATGTGGTGTTATGAGGTCCCCAGGACGAGGTGAGAAATGAGAATTTGACTCCAAGTTCTCAGAAGGCTAATATAATATAATATMATATCATATTATATCACTATATTATATCACATCACTATATTATATCACTATATTACATTTTATTCTATTATATTGTATTATATTATAATATCCTATTATATTAAATTATATACTAAAACTCTACTATAGAAAGAGAAAGAATACAGACAGAAGGCTAAATCTAAAGAATGATAATGAAAGCTCATGACTGACCAGAGTCCCGACACAGCTGGCTGTGATTGGCCATTAAGTTAAAACAATTCACATGCTGGGTAAACAATTCACCAAATCACATTCAAAAGCAGCAAAACAGGGAGAAGCTGAAGCTCCCCAGGAGAAGAAATCCTGGCAAAGGGATTTTTCATAAAATATCACAGTGACAGCTTTACTTAATATGTCCCCTGTATAGAAATTATAGTAAGTTTTTTGTAAGCCAAGTAGGCATTTCTTATTTCAAAGCACTAGGCAAACCTTCAAGTATTATTTATTTTCCAGATAATGATATTCCACACAGGTTTCTACTCTTGGCAGTGTATTCAGGTTTGATTTTTCAGCACACCAAACAGTTGGAGATTGCTCTTTTCGCAGAATTCAGGAATAAAGTCTTAAAGATTTTCTTTTCCAACTTAACAGAAAAAAACATAGCAATATGATACTGTAGGCCACAAGGAAGAGTGAYCCATGAGTCATCCACAGATTTTAATCCTACATATTACTAGGTAAATTGTGGATTTCCTTGACAGGAACTAAGCCTTCCATTTTATACAAAGAGAAGAAACCTGCCAGGAAAAAAGCCAAACAAATAGACAATCCTCAAGTATTCTAAAAATCTCTCTATAATTTAAAAATGTAATTCTAAAGGTTTTTAATGAAATCATTGCTATATATTTCTGTCATGGCTATACTATATCTTCTTCTAGTGTGGTTGAAGAAACCATTTTTCTATGCTTTCTTCCATATTCTGAAATAAACATGTTTGCATTGTGATGTATCTTATTATCATAACTGGCCATAAGTGAAGATTTTGCAAGAACAAAAGAACAAAAACTGAATAAAACTTGATTGGCATTTTGTCTGAGTTTAACTTAAATAAGGGGTTCTCCATATAGTTCTGTTTAGCATAATTTAGCATAACAAGCAAAATTTGCTCTGCAGGGTAAACAAAGTTTATATTTAACATGGTGTTGCGTGGCTCACTGAAAAGTACAATTCCAGTCAAAAAATTGGTTCACCAAGAGTTCAGTTTATTCTCTACCACTACTTAGAGGCCACAGTGCTGCATGCTCAGTAAAGATCTTYAGCTCAGAAGGTGCCAGAAATTAACTACCACTTCAAATAGTACCAAATATCAAGAAAGTCTATTTTTCCAAACAGGCTATTGCTGAAACAGAGCCACCAAACCTGGCAGATGGACAAGTAAGAAGTGCAACTAGCAATGAAATGGGAAACCTTTCCACCTGACTTCCAAAACAGAGCTGGTTAGGCACCAAGTAGGTAGGATTTCCACCAGCAAGGTGTGCATGTTTGTGGCCTATTAATAGTGAGYACCTGCAGGAATTATTGTTGTCCCAGGACACAGTTAATGAGACAGAGCAAAGACACAGAGAAAGAAAACTAAATTTTCAACACATCCATCCCTTAGCACAATGGCAGACATGCTTTGTGGTACTGAAAATAAAAGGCCTCTGAAAAAGGGGGTGCCAAGAAACARGACAAGAGACAACAGGAAGAAAATGATGCACRGGAAATTGCACCTAAACACGAGAGTTTATTTACTGTGCAGTGAACCAGCACTGGAACAGATTGCCCAGAGAGGGTGTGGAGAATCCTTCACTGGASATATTCAGGAACTGTCTGGACACAGTCCTGTGCTCTGAGATGACCCTGCTGGAGCAGGGAGGTGGCACCAGGTGGCACACTGTGGTCCCACCTCACCCAGCCTGTCATTCCTCAGCACTTATAAATAGCCTGTGCAGGAGTAGATGGACATCCCAAATGTATGCTTTCTCTTGCAAGAATTCAGACAGCTGATGTCTCTCCCATGGAGCCTGGCAAGGGACAGGAACAATTTCCAATTGCATTTTGGCAGCTTGGCCCTTTGGTAACCTGAGTGTCACTGGCCCCCAGCCAGAGCTCACTGGAGTCAGTGGGAATCTTTCCTTTTGCTTCAGTGGCCTTTGGATCAGCTCCATATTAGCTTTCAGATTTGTTCATATGTTTCAGATATATCTGGCATTTCTTTTCAAGGGCACAGTGTGTGAACAATAGCCTRTTTGCTGACTGCAATTTCACATCATTTACTTTACCATGATAATAATTACAAAAATCTTTCCCTTTGTGGTATATTGCTTATACTTGTATTAATCAAACAGTAAACTAATTTGGGTTACCCATGTAATAAATTACTTTCCAAAGTAGTAGCTGAATTCTTCATACATTCTTTTACCAAAACATTTATTTGGGAATGGTTTGGTTTTTTAGACATGAAGGTGTGAGCTGAAAAACTGGTTTCATAGAACTGTAACATCAATTTACCCATGCAGAGACTATATTAAATTGCTGTAAGAACACAAAATATTTACTGTAATAATTTACTGTAATACTTCAGGAATTATCTGTCTTCCCTGTGTAGATGGCAATTGAAGTTTTTTTCCTAGAACAGTGTTAATTTCTTAAAATTGGCTGTCACTATTTCATCATTTTACCCATAAAATTCAMCCATGAATTTGTTGGTGCTATTACCATGTGTGAACRTTTCTTTGAATAACTGACTTGGTAACAACTGAAAGTATTGGATGGAAGAACATAAGATGATTTCACCATGTCAAATATCCCAGTGACCATAAATTCATATACTWAAAGAAATTATTAATAAGTAAAACCAAAGCCACATTTAGTGAAAAGATACATCTGTGCAGGAGGAGCCAATTCTGAGCACTCAGCTCCAGCCCCTACGTGGGCAGAGGATCCCGGAGCCCCTCTGAGCTCTGCCAGGAATTCTGGAGTCCCACTCCTCACCAGGGAAGGGCAGATGGCAGATGAGCTCACTTGGACTGTGCCCCAGCCCTCCAGCTGAGCAGGCTCATTCTGGTCCCTTTGGAAAAGGAAGGACTCCTAAAACAAGCTGTGAGGAGCTGAAAACCTTTAGCTGGAGAAGGGTGATAAGCCACAGAGAAGAACAGCTATGAATCAATGAAAAATTATTTTTAAAAGGAGAAAAAAAAGCTTGACAAAAGAAAAAAAATAACCCTAAACAAATCCAGAATGGTCAAGCCTTTCCCACTTTAAATACTTGATCCAGCTCTTAAACCACTCMTGCCTGTAACATGGTGGAGGTATTTATTTTAACTCAAATCAGCTCATTAGCCCTTTTTCAGACAGACTATGCCSTACTTGATCATRTATGTCAAAATACRTCCCAGATTTAAGAGCATAATAAGRTGCAGCTSTTGTGCCAAGGTAGACAAAGGCTGAAGATCAGTGCAGAGGTAACATTGCTTGTCCACAGCAGCTGAGTGGCCGAGCTGACAGAGGAGATTCTGTTTTTCTAAGTCCAACTCTGGTGCTCTTCTCAGACTGAATTCAGCAGCAGCACTATTACTGCAGGCAGCTCAGGATACTATTCGGCTTGTACAAAGCCAAGAATAATAACAATGTATTACATTATAAGCTACAGTAGACAGGAGAGATACATTTATTTACCAGCTGTTTAATTWTTTATACAAAGCTAAGAAGTGGGTCACAAAAAGCCTGATAGCTGCCAAATTGCAGTCCCTCTCCCAGTTTGTAAGTGGGAGCGATGTTGGCAAACTCTCATGTTAAGCAMAGCAGCTCCACCTCAGAAAAGACTGTATGGTAAAAAAATATATATTCCAGAGGATAGCAGAAAATCTGCTAAACAGCCCTGCCTCTCTAATTCACTTTTAACCCAACTGCCACTTCTCACTACACCACTATTAAATCATTATCAAGTTAATAAACTTCTGGAGTATGTTTCTTAAATAGTCGTATGCAGTCATCACAAGAAATGTGTCGTGGTCTGCATGCTGATCTATCCAACCATTGGGAAGTACTGAGTTCCATGACTCCAACATAAACATCTGAAAAGATTTTCCATTTTGAAAGTAAATATGGTGGCATTAATTTGCATTCAAGTCCAATTCAAGCTAAAATACTGGGAAGCAGGTTGTGCAGGACAAAAGAGCCATTTAGAAAACAGGTTTTGGATCCTTTCCCAATGAAACAAATAACCTTTAGCACTATGAACATAAACTTTCTAAGCAATAAATTGTGGTTTGAAGAAACCATTGAAATAATAGTATTAAAATGGCATTGGCACATTCAGGAGCCACTATTCTCCTTCCTGCTCACATTTCAGTGAAGACTTCACTTGAATAAAAACCTCCTGTGCTTTTTTTGATAGTTACACCCAGTTCTCTGCCGGTCACTGACATGCTCCTGACAGCTCAACTTCATGAAGTCAAACACTAAGGAAAGACCTTAGAAACATATACAAAGAAAGAATAACCCAAGAAGTACATCCTGACAACCATAAAACACCTCACAAAACACGAACAGGAAGGCAAAGTCCATTTTCTTTCACTAAAAGTTCTGTGGTTCCATCTTTTACACTGATTTGTACCAAGTTGCACATCTGGGATATGAAATTAATTTCTGCCTTTCAGAAATTCAGCTGTTTCTCAAAAATTAATTAATTCAGTTGGAGCAAAWTAGAAATTTTTCAATAAATTTTAAAAATCACAAAATATGTAATATGGTAATAAGAGTTCTTCTTTAGCTAGGTCTCACTATTCCCAGCTCTTTCTGATAAAATTCTAACACAAAACTCAAAATTTGAGGCTGTTTAATCATCAGCTCTCGAGGATCTAAAGAATGTCATCCATATTACTGAAATGTCTCCCTGGGTATTTTCCTAAAGTTCACACTTCTGATGACTTTACACATAATCATATCCCTGTGGTAAAACAGAGACTCACAAAAACCTATAATTTCTTCAGTTAATAATGATTTCCAGCCTTTACTTAAAATAAAAGGTCCAGTTTCATCAAGGCATGCTGCACACCCACGAGGCCCCTGTTCCTGCTCAGCCATCTGACATTGGAGAACAGCAAAGTCAAGAACTGTGACTGATCTTCATCAAGGAGTGCCCAGAACTGGCAGCAGCTCAGCACTCAGACCACAGTTCAATTTACAGTTTTGGCAACTATTTCCAGGACATTCTCCAAATTATTGCCACTGTCTTTGAGACAAAGTGCCTCTTAGCAAAGAGTCAGTGAACCTGGACACTGGATTCCTCACTCCCTGAAGAAAAACAAATCACAAACCACTTTCGGTGCTCCACTAATGGTCACTGAAAAACAGTTTCTTCAAGGTAATGTTTTCACAAACTTCATTGACTGCACTAAAGGTGTCACTGCCTTGCATAATCCTTTTTGATGAACAGCACAGGGAACTATTGCTGTCAGTTAGCAGCCACTTTAATGCTCAGTATGGAACACAGCAACCTTACAGAAACTTGCAGCCACTTACTTGCTGACATCTTCAGAAATATGTGGGATACTGTCCTTGACGTTAAATCATCTAAGGTGGGTTTTTTTTTTCCCCTATGGTGTACAATTTTCTGGCTGTCAGGGATGTCTTTAAAAAAGTTRCTAAAAGTATTCAGCAATAACCTTGTTGATAAACTCCCCACTCAAAAGAGAGTTACACAGTCCTATAGTGCAGCATGGAAACTGGAATTTTCTTCTGTCTCTTGGCTTCAGTCTATGGACAACTTGCAGCCCAATAAAACATCAAAATGCACAAGTGTCTTTAGGAGGTTTCCTTTTGAGCATCAAGTATAATCTAATTTCCCAAATGGAAGAATTCCAGCAGCAGTGRAAATTCTTTAAATGACAAGTTTATGGTCACACATACTGCGCTGGAGTATAGAATTCCAAGCCCAGCCCATTCTTCAGTTATCYATAAAAATTTCCTCCATGAGGGGTCAATAATCCCCCAGTCTGCATAGCCAAGAACGAYCCCTCAAGCTGTTCTTCCAAATACACCTGAATTACTAACAGAGCAACCAAACAATTTAAAGTGCTTGAAGTAATCTGGGTTATTTTCATAGAATCAAACTCTCAGTTATAAATACATTTCTGCCTTCAGAGCTGAAGATGGGAGGCACAATAGCAAGCACTCCTCAGCATTGTTCCACGATCTATCCAAGGCAGTATTGGGAACAATCTCAGGCAACAGGGATGTAATTTTAGTTGCAAGTGCAAATGTTGCTGGACAGGAGCCTCAGATATCCACATAATAAGTAAATAACAGTGAACCGYACAGGGCAAACATGAGAAGTTTATGGACAGCTCTAGCCCCTATGAAGGCAAGGCAGTCAGCATTGAAAATCAATTTTACCTTCCTGTTTTCAGGTATTAGGAGGCACTTGAAAACTGCACAATTGAGAGCTCAAAGGCATGTATATAAACTAMTAAGGAAAAAATTGAGGGGAAAAAATATGACACCATTAATCACAAGGGTACATGAAATATTTCCAAATTAAGAGAAACCCCAYGAAAATCTGAATACTTCTCCATATAAGGAACAATAAAAACAATAGCAAGAAACTTGCTATTCTAGCAAGTTCTATGTAATATCACAATAAAACAAACCAACAATCTGAAGAAGGCATGAAAACTTAACATGAAACTTCTTTTAAGTACACGATTAGGTAACCTGTGAGCAGCTATGCAGAAGGACCTGATGATCACAACATGAGACAAATGTTATGGAAGACACAGCCACGTTCACCATGGAGATCTGGGAGTTACTCATGCTGAGAAGGCTGTTTCAACACAACCCACTGAAGGATTTGCCTCAAATAGAGATATTAATGTGAAGAGTTTTCAGAACAAGTGAACAGTAACAAATTGCCACAACCAGATGGTATTTACCCAGCAATCCAAACTAACTAAACGGAAAATAAATATTCTGTAACTACGGGGTGTAGTTACCRCTTAAATCTGCCTCTGTGGCAGAGGGCTTGAGGATGGAAAATGTGATGCAGAATCAAAAAGCAACCATAAAAAAAAATTCTTCCAATCAAATACATTTAAGCCTGGAAAGGTTCTGCTGCACAATGCTGAGGAAGCTAAATGTTCACTTGACTTCAAGAACCAACTGAGAAAATTCAAAGAAAAATCCATAGTTTCTAACCACACAGTTTCTGGGTCAGGCAGACCTGAGGCAAACACAGCAGCTGGAGAAGCAGCATGGRAGAGCATCAGTCCATACCTACACTTGTGCTTTTCCTGTGTATCACAGCCCTGACAGTGCCCAGGGTAATCCTGGGTTATTTGAACACTCTGCAGGATCTGTGAAATTCATCCTTATTTACTTACAGAAGKTTTTTCTCTAAGCAGAGACCAATATGGCATTGAAAAATCCATAGTAATCTTTTTAAACAAAGCATTTTTCCCAAATTTCCTAACGAGGCTCCAAGCCACTTCACACATGCACAGAAAATATCTAGATACATCCAGAAGACTCCAAATTTATGGAAATTCATGCTGTGTATCACAGCCAAAGAACTTAACATTGTGAGCCCAAAATTGTTGCATCTTCACCTGCCTTCCAATCCTCTTCCTGGACCTGGAAAAAGGGAATTGAGGTGCTTTTTCAGCATCCCCAGGGTCTCAGCTCATGCTCTTGTGTGGTGATTTAACCCATAACCTGTGACCAAAGAGCCCAGGGCTGTGCAGGGAGGGCAGCAGCCCCTCAGCAGGGCAGAGACAGCAATGCAAGTACTTTAAACCTCATCTAGGGGTTCACCAGAAGCTGTCTGGCAGATGATTTCACTGTTATTGTTGATTGGTAACTTTCTCTATACTTCAATTATATGGCAATATTTCTCTATACTTAATTTTCCTTTTACAGAGTTTCCAACAAGTAAATATATTTTCCTGTTGAATCACTTTTTTGCTTTAACAAAGCATATTAATAACATACTTTGACATCATAGGGAACTTTTTCAAATTTCTTTGTAGTGATGGGAATTTAAAAAATTTAAGTGCTACCCAAAATTTGCATTTTGAATTCTTTGGTAGGTTTGCAACTGTCATTCTCAGATTAGCCTTCAGCTAATCTGTTCCCTTAGATTCTTATATTTTTCTTTTTTTCAGAATCATACACGACAAGGAAAGAAAAATCAGCTTCTGCCCTGCTTTTCTTTCAACTGGGGAAAAGGGCTAAGAATTTCTAAAAACATTTTTTCAGTCTAAATCCATGTGGACAGCTACTGAACCACAGTTATGGGGGATACAAAGTGTTCTGGTACTGGGGATCCAAATTGTCCTCCTTGGACTCATTTGGAATGTGAAAAATAAACAACAGGCATGTTTGAGCAGAAAAACTCAGGATTTCTTCAAAYTTCAGCTGCAGAGTTTCTGTTGATTTTACCAAGCCCGTGTAAACTCTCTTGGCAGCACAGCAAGTTTTGTATCTGCAATGCTAATGGAATGGAGATGATGGGAATTGTTTCACCCTGCATGCGGAATGAAAGGGTGTTTGCTGTATTTGCATGCACCCATATGCTATTATTTATCATTACAGTTGGCAATTTTGCCTAACTACAAATTGCTAAGGATTTCTATATTAAGAACAAAAATGTAGAACTTCAAAATGAGCCAGTACTCCAAACGTGGTGCAGAGCAGTGAGCAAACTCTGTATTTTTCTGCATGTTCTTAACCACTGCCACAGATCCTGCACCACATTTATCAAACCTTTATACCTGAAGTATCACTTTGAGGAACAGCAAATAACTTTTGAATAATTCCACCATCTGGCCTAAAACAAAACCAGTGGGTTTTTTTTTAGTATGTCACTACTACTATTGGAAAAACAAAGGAAAAAGAGAGCAAGGATAGAGGCTCGTACTGGTGTACCACCATCCTTATATTTCATTGGTTTTATTAACTTGTGCTTTATTAATTTTCAGAAATACCTAGMAGGAGAGAAAAGTAAAAATATCACAGTCATACAAGGTTTCCAATTAAATACAACACAAAGATGCCACTGCATTGTTAAAATGACCCATTTCTGTTTTCTTTAAATTAAATTAGCTTCATATTCTGGTGTCTAATGTGTATATAGCCCCAGGGAAGTTCCCTAGGTGGCAGGTACAGGTGTTATTGATCTATAGTTGAGGGTGAGTTAAAGCCAAGTTAATTACAAGCAGATTCTTGAAAAGTAGTTGAGCCTTTGTTTTAGTTCATAACCTCTGGGGGGGAAAAAACCAGTCATAGCCCACAGGATGATAAAAATGAGTAAAGTGAACAGCTTAAGGAGGAAAAGACATATGTACAGCTGAAAAACTCRAGAACACCTTCAATTAAATCAATAAGTCTCCCAACAGCATGGGAGAGAACAAAAGTGCTTTAGTGGTCAGGAGTTAATCTAGAAAATCTACCACCTAATCAATGTGAAGCTGCAGTCTGAGAAGCAAATGCTGGTTTAAGCTGCTTAAAAAAAAATCATTATGTGTGCTTTGCCATTTCCCAAACCTTCAAAAAGATCACGTTTTYACCAGAAGGTGCTGGGGAATGGGCAAGAATTAAAGCCCTCATTTTCACACCAAAGCTTCGAAGAAAACAAGGCATCATCCAGACAACTGATACTGCAGAGGCAAAAATAGACTCATGATTTGATGGGGAAAGCTGAGTAACACATATTTTAGAATTTCAGAGAACCACAGTGATTTGATAGTATCTGCAAGGAGAGGAATGGATGCAGATAGAAGACATTTCAGGAATAGACAATTCACATTTTTCACATGCAAGCAGCAAAATGAGTTTGCTTACATAGACGGGTGCCAGCAGATGTCAAACTAAGCTGTCACTGGGCAGTTGCACAACCATATTAATAGTTTGGACAAAATGAGAAGCCTTGCTGGGGGCTTCAGAGCATAAGAACCAAAATAATGAGTGGGGAAAWTTTCCATTAAAAAATAAAGGGAAACTACACATTAGGATATACAAAGCACTTCAGTAAGGTCAACAGCTAATCCTCCATTACACTGAGCACTTTCCTAAGGTAGTCTGTGTGTTCTGCTCTGCTGTGTAAACTTTATAATTTACTTTCTGGATGTTATTCTGGCAAAAATGACACAATTGGTCAGGTACAAAATAATAATAGTGTTTGCTACGTGATCCTTCTTTCTCTTTTGACAGGAATTSTGGAGTTGGGAATATGTCCACCTGGGTTTGCCATACTACAAACTATCTGTTGTTCAGATCATTTTTCTTTCTACCACCAACTTTACATTCCCACAGGCTCCTTTCTACAATATAAATTCCCTGCMTGATACTTTCAGATGTAGCCAGAAATGTCAAATCAAACTTCCCTCTTGTGGGCTTTCACTTCCAGCTGCAGAGCACATCCTGATCAGAGCCTGTCCCTGCAGGGACTGCAGACACACCTGGTGGCTCAGACCTGCTGTGACAAACATGGCAAGCAGGTACCACAGCTCAGCTTGCCTGTCCCCTACACCTTCTYTCCAACACACACAGAGCAAAAGAATGAAGCTGAAAATCTCACTGCAGGTTCTTCTCAAGCTCTGGTAGAATTCCCACATATTGCGGTGGGGAGAAGAAAGTGCAKTCCTTAAATTAGTAACACTTCTTAAAAATGTTTGAGATAAAACCAAACCTAGTGCCATTGAAACAGCTGACTTCATTAGAGACTATTTTAATTTACTTTCACCTCAGATCCATGCAACAAATGAAACATTTTGGTGAAGGGAAAAGGCAACTTGTATTTTTGCAGGAAATTTGTTTTGTATGTCTTTGTTAAAATTATAACAGTCAAGAGCAGTATATCATCCCCTCAGGCATCATGTGACACTGTTACTGTTATTAGGGAAGGCTTCATTTCATCTTAATAAAAGGATGAGATTTATCAGTTATGGGGTGAATAACACAGAGGTTATCCTTGATAAGTGGACTTGTAATTGAAGGCAACGACAGGCAATCATCACAAATAYCAAACATAACTTGAGAACATATAAGAAATATGGTTTGTAACATTTACACTTCAAAAAGGATTGTGAAATATACATGCTGTGCTATTTCATTTTTATCTGATAGTTCTGTCCTTTGTAATTTAGAGAAACACTGGATCAAACAAGAGCCAATTACAGCCATGCATTGTTAGTGAGCAAAAACAAGTCTTAATAAGGTTTGTACCCCATTTAATCACTGTATTGAGTAATGGAGAAACTATTTATTAATATTAAAAATGTTACCTTATTTTAATTACAACTAGATACAGCATTACTTCTCTAAGCCAATTATGCCACATAAAATTAAAAATAAATAATTCAGACAGTTTCACTTCAAAGAAATCCATTAGGGTCTTGTTTGGGAGTACTTTGATCCTGTCTGTTTTATACTTMGCAAAATTTAGCTGTGGAGAAATATTCTCTCCCAGCTGCAGTAAATAAATGTGACCAGCTGCACACCCACCATCCTCACCCTTAATTTTAATTTAAGCTCTGGCAGACTTGGTGCCTGGGCAGAGGGAATCRTGAAGGAAGATTGAATGCAAGAGCCACTCAGATGCTACTGGAAAACAGAAAGACATGGCAGCAAGAGGTATCTTTAGAAGAACTGAACCCTAAACAATTTCTTTCTCATTATTACTAAAATAATGTGAAAAAAGGTGGACCAAAAAAGTTGCACTAATAAAAAAAAAAAGTGAAAGAGATGTAGAGTATAATTTGCCTCACACCATGAAAGGACATGAGTAATAACAGTAATTTCTCATGCTGAATTACAGGAGGCACAAGATTGAAATCAATGCCCAAGTAAAGCRTGATTACTTTGTTGGCTGCTCAGGAATGTGCATTTTGTCAGAACCTCATCAAATCCACTGGTCTTTGCATTTTAAACAAAGGCCACACAAACAGGACCCCACTAATGCTGGGCACACTCTGGGAAGTGAAATTAGYTCAGCTGCAGAGAAGGGGATTCAGGACAGGAACCTGCTGCTGAACTTGCAGAGAAGTGCAGTGGRAATCCGGGGGTGCTTCACTATCTCCTGTGCCACACACATGGATTACCAGACCTTTCTTGGAGCATCTCTGTTCAACAGGCCACCCCAGAATCATTTCTCCTCACTGTCAGGTAAATGGGATTATTTTCTCATGTTATTKCTCCTGCTCACACTTATTTTTTGTATTTCTTGATTGCACTAAGCCTCTGTTTGATATTTCAAAGCTATTTCTCTGGCAGCTCTTACAAATGTCTCATTAATTCTTCTTCTCCAGCTCTCTACCACACACAATAACATTTTCATTTTGGTTTTATTCTATTTAAATCCATAATGAAAGTTTAGAAGAAAAAATACTGAAATATTTATCAACACACACCTCTATTTATGTATAGCAAGTGAACCCCTTCTAAAATTCCATCAAGACATTAAAGTTCCCCATGAAAATACAGAGGAAGCAGGAAAAGTCTCATGATAGAGCAGCTGCTGGCAGGATTTGCTAGGGAAAGCTGCAGTCATGTTCCTTTTGCAGATAATAAACAGAGCCCATGCAACTGGAGAGGCAGGGCATGGATTAATAACACCTTCTGCAACAGTAATAATGTGTCTGTATTACTTGTTTTTCAGAAGAGCAATTTTCTTCACACTAATAAATCTAACTGCAGAAATATGGCTTATGCCACAAAAGTGCATTGCAGCAGTGTAGTCTTTATCACTGAGGTGAGAAATACCTTTTATGTTTATTAATACACTGTTTTTAAAACATATCTTAAAGATGTTAGCAGTGCCATTACACATATTCAGTGAAGCCCAGATGCATTATTCATGATAGCTGTGATAAGCCACTTCTCCTCTAATGCTTTATCCACGCTCTGGCTCCTCAGAGTTGACTTTCAAAGGTGGGGAGAGAAGCACAGAGGCATTAACAGCTCTCATTTCTGCAAGTGGGATCCTTCAGAGAAYGATCTGCCCTGAAACTCCCCACCTGTGACAGCCAGGAGTCTTTCCTGGGAGGGGCAATGGCTCCTCTGCATAGGGAAGGGGCTTTGAGAGCCAAAAAACAAAAACCACACAGACATCACACACTGCCCTTTCAAGGGCTTGGGTAGTGAGACCCAAATCTCCTACAGGTAGTTCACATATTTGAGAATGATGCYTGTGATTTGTAGTGTTAGGACTTGTAGAGAAGGCAAAAGAGCATGGCTTTTAGGATAATTTGTGCCTGGGAAGTTTCCAGCCGCATTTCCCACTCAGAGGAGGAACCTGACAGGTTGGTGTGCTCTTGTTTCTGGTCCAGCAATGAACATAAATGAAAAACCTCTGAGTAAGATCATTTGATCTCATAAGAATTAARTGATTACATAGGGGCTGTGGTGCATATCAGACACTCCACTGTGGCTACACATTTATTCCATGGAAATTATTTCTGAGGGCAGTGACAAGCAGCACTTAGCACCTACCGAGTTCAAAACTGAGGCATTCATTTGAGAGCATTTTGACCCAATTCATGCCTGTAAATGGAAATTTTATTAATTCCATTGAAATATCCTTTAATAGAACAGAAGAGATCCAAAATTACTCTTTTGCAATGGGGAGGGACATAAGAACTCTCTAATTGATTCTGGTCAAATTTCTATGAAGTCAAATTCTATGTCATCCAAACAATTGCCATTATATTTTCTGAGCTATGTGAAACGATCTTCTAAGTTGCCCTTTTGCCCTTCTTTTTTTTTAGTACTTTAGTAAAAAGGAAAATATTAAATGTTTAGAAAGGTTATGGATTTTTTTGTTGTTGTTTTTGGGTGTTTGTTGTTGTTTGGTTGGGTTTTTTAAAGCAACTCATTCATAAAGGACTATCAGTGAAGTTTCTTATATTTTTCTCAACAATACATCTTTAACTTYACCAATAGGAAAGATGTTGCCAGCACATACTTTATTTTTAGCTCAGATAATCTAGAGAACACTTTGCTCTTAGTTACTTCACCACCAAATTCAGCCAAAGGGTAAACTCCACAGAAAAGTGCAGATGCTATCAGAAAAATAGAGGGAACGAGATGAAAAGGAGAAAAATTTTAAAAGGAAAGCAAAAATGCTGAAAGGTATAAAAATAAAAAAAAAGAAATATGGAAAACCATCCACATTCACAACTTAGCTAACTCACCATGAAAATATTTATCCAGACTCTGAATATTCAACTGTAGCAGTGTCATGGTATCCAGATTCTTTGTGCTCCACAAGAATCTGCCTTAATGTTCAAGAATCCTCCCTCACCAGCCAGTGCAGCACCACTGCCAGACTTGGAAAGAGGAGCTGCTGTCCCAGGCCAGTGAAAAAGCCCAGGGATGCACAGACACCTTTAGGGRGCTGCAGATGCCATTTAGGTTCAGGCAGAACAGCCTCCATTCAGAAATGGGCTGAGGGGGCTCTCAAAAGGGAACTAGAGAGACCCTTGTCCTGTTATTGCTGAAACAAAACATTTTTCCTCTGTTTTTCTCACTAAAACCTTCTGTATCAGCATATGCAAAAGCAAAAAACTTGCCCTTCATCATTTTTCTCCAGTGAGGCAGGAAATGAGCAGTGCAACTTCATCACCCAGTGGTTGCATAAGGCCTGGATGGATGAGCAGTAAAGTGGAAATTCTGCTGTTCCTTATTCTACCTAGAGACACAGGAACTGTGCTGCCATCACATCTGAGGGGGCTGGTCCCCAAAGGTGCACTCTGGCAAGATCACAAACTACTCACCCAGAGGAAAGCATTTCTTARTCTGGAATGTCATTACAGATAAACTGTTCCTAAACTCAAGGGTAAGCAGGTACTCTGAGAGTGTACTGTGTAAATGTGTATTTACCACCTGGCTTATGCATGCAAAATTTGGACCATATTGGGTTTGCTTCCTCTGTTTCTCATCRAATGAAAAATAATGACATAAAAGAATATTTCTCTCTGAGCATCTCCATCAATTAACAGGAAAAATTCTTGAAGTAATTGAGGTTGGAAGCCATAATTTAATTGAAAACATTTCTACCAGTCTGTGATTCTTTATGAGACAAGTGATATTATCTCTTCAATGCTTACAGGATTCAGCACTCTGCCTCTCTAGTGCATTACTACATTCAGAAAAGCAGCTGGTGATAAACAGGCAGCACTTCTTCAGTTTAATAATAAGTGTATAGAACCTAATGATTTTGGCAAGCTTTTAACGTTTTATTACTGGCAATGTGTTTGCAGTGCTCATGGAACACAGCTATAACAAAGAAAACAAAAGTGTCTGTTGCTCCAAATGTTTACAGAGTGCAGATGCACAAGCTCTTTGCATATCTGATAGAGGTAGGGCATAAATCAACCTCTTCCACTTGCACTCCACAAGGTTTATCTTAAAAACCACAACCTCCTCCACTTACATTCCACAAGGTTTATCTCAAAAGCAAGTAATGAACTGAATATACTGTGRGAAAGATCTTTTCCACCAGAAAAAAATTAAAGTTTTGCTGTCACACCAGACTCTTTCAAAGATGAGTTCTCCAAGCTAATGGCAAATAATCAGGAGATCCTGGGAAAATGATGCCAACTGTGCTTTGAGGTTTTACTGGCTTCTCTCAGAGAACTTTGAAGCCTCACTCCAGCTGAAAGACTTGTGCTGTCCTGTACATGCACTGTGACACTCAGATCTCAATGCCTCAATGTCCCTCTCAGGACTGCTCTTCAGTTCCTTTCCTTATGCTCATGGTGACTTCTGCCTGAGTTCAGATGCTGGAGACAGCACAGTGRCAGGAGGGACAGCTGCTTAAAAGATCAAACTTGCAGTTATTGCTGAAGGTTCACTCTTTTTCTACTACACCATCAACGTGTAACAGAAATACTCCCCAGGAACACAAAGCCACCGCGGGACATTAACAGCTGCACTACACAAAGGTGTAAAGTTACAGAAATTGCCACAGTATTTAAAAGTTTCCTAACATGTATCCAAACTCTTTGAGGTGTGACGTGTCCCTGTATTGCCGAGTGGCAGGTTTCTAATCACCAGTGCGTTCTCTGAAACATTCTGAGCGGAGAGATTCGCCTTAACCAGGACATGGCGGCCTCTGACGGAGCCCTGCCCTCCAAGGGGCAGCGCCCGAGGGGCTCAGGGCAGGCGCTGGAGGAGCAAAGGGCTCAGGCTCTGAAACYGGCAGATTTATGTCCTGGTGTCCATGTCTTCTTGAGCAACTAAAGTATTTAGTTCTCTTATCTACATTTTCTACACTTCTCTTCAATCTTAGATCAGCAAAGACAGACACAGCAAAATCCACCTTAAATTCAAACAAAATTTCTGTCAAATATCCTGGTAATAACTCTTTTCAGAAGAATTAAGTGTGTAGAAGTTCTCTGTGACTGTGGAGAGAATGGCAGTGGTTTGAAATAATTCTAATAGAGGATTTTAAAGAACCATTCAAACATTTAATATTCTATTCATAGCAAAAGAACAGGGAAGCAAACTAGTGGTTCAGTTTCTATAAAACTTCCCACATTTAAAAAGTATATAATTCTGCTAAAGACAAGCAAAACAAAATATTTTATCAATATCTTTTTCTCCTAAGCAAATTCACTTCAATCGTTCACAATTCTGTTATTTTGTGTTTTTTTTTCATTTTTACTGCATCCTTTAAAAATGGAAATAGAATGTGTATGAAACTTGTCTCATTCATGATAATGCAGAAAGCATAAAGGAACTTGGGTATGGCTACAGAAACCTTGCAGAACCATGAAAGTGTTAAGAGTTTCTACTAATTAAGTTACAAATTATACCAAAAATAATTGCCTTCTTTTATAATGATTCTGTTGCTTCTAGTGGCATCTTTTCATTCTGCTGTTACTGCTGGTGAGACACAGGGAAGAACAATGATAAAAGGAATAAAAGCACCTCCTTGTCTAAAGGGACACAGGTGACATCAGAAATGGGAGATTTCTGACATCCACACCCTATCTGATCCTAAGGAGTTTTTTACCACAGGTGGTGGTGTGGGATTTTTTTCAATACAAACCTCAACTTTCCTAAGCAGGCACTGGTTCCATAATTAGATAAACATGAGTTTTCATGGATTCCTGTAGGAATTTCTCATGGCAAACAAACTTCAGTGCTAAATATGTGGTCTTAAGATTCTTTTTTCCTGTGCTCATTTAGTCTGGCAAAAGCCCAGCCAGTGCAAGAGAACTCAGGAAGTGACACAAAGACACCTGAAATAGGCACATTTAACATTCTCATKAATATTTATGGCAGTGTTTTGCACTATTGACTCTGGTCTTGTTACTAAACATAATCAATTTATGTTAATTAGTAATAGTATACTTTTGGGCTATGGAAGGTCAAAATATTGTTTTGCTATTATTGCTAATTAATAGTTCTCTGTGGCTGTAAAGAGCAGCTAATTTGATTCTATTTTAAATATAAGTTCTAACAAAACACAGGGAGCAAACTTTCCCATTCTTAGGTCAAATTAGGAAAACAAGATTATGGAAAAGTTACCTTGTTGAAAAGCATCCCATRTATTTATACCATATTATGGTATATATATGGGATATATATTATGGTGTGTATATATATTTATACCATTTTTGTCCCATTTATGGCATGATTTTTCCCTCAATTAACATGTAGGGATAAGAACAAAGAAGCAGGAAAGAAAAAAGTGCCATTTATTAATCCCAGAGTTTTCCAGTATATTTACATAAGGCATAAATATTTTTTTTATCCTCAGAATTTGAATTCTGTAACATCAGGGAATACAGATTACTTACTGTTTAAAAGAAACCAAAACCTCAAAGGGAATACAGACTGATTTTTGCCTTCAGTTAGAACATTCCTGCTGAACACTGGGCCAGGCCATTTTAAAATTAAATACTTTCATTTTTCATTTGATATATGCACTAAGAAAACTGTATTGTGACTAGAGAATTATTTTAACTTCAGTTCAAATTTCATTGCCCATCCTAATATCCCTATAGTCAAATTTTCTCCAGGACATTTCAGAGAGTAAGTGAATATGTAGTGAAAGCTCAGGATCCAAAATTGTTCCTTCACTTATGGTATAAAATGTCTAATAAAATATTATTGCAGACGGAGAACAAAATTGCAGAGGTTCATAACCATGTCTAGCCAACCCATATGTCAATAATGGACAACAAAGGATTCTTCCCAGTGTTTGCCAATCAATGCCCAGCAAAATGATTCAGCAGCCATTTAAAAACAAAGCATCTGTTAATGCCCATGAAAAAGCAGCTTGCTTTGTTCCATTTTTCATCATGCCCCAAAATTACTCAGCTTTACTCATTATTTCTGTTTCAAATACAAGGAGGGAGGGTCTGAAGAAGCAAACAATGTTTGAAAGAGCAGTTAGAAWGCCAGAGAGCTGCAAACTTAACTGCAGAACCTTGCCCCTTGCTTTGCCACTCAAAAGTATAAGAAAACACTTCTGAGAGATTTTTCAGGTAAATAATTGCCCTGATATCAGTGAATGCTCCCTAACTGAACTGCTGATGTGCTCCAGCACTTTACTGAAGGAAGGCTCTAATTACCATATGCAAAAATGTATAGATTAAACTCCTTAAACATGAATTGTAAGAAAACACACATTTGTGAAAAGCAATTGACATTTTACACCATTAGTAACTTCAAATTAATTTTTAGAAATCTTCCAAGCATTAAATTACGTTATCTAATTATTATCCTTCATTATTTGCATAAATGAATTTTCATTTTCTTGAATACAATTGCTAAGATACTCAAGGTCAGTGATGTGTTTTGTGTTCCCTGCTAGAATACTAAATAATTACTGCACAGCCTACAGTKTCTTGGTCTTCAGCAAAAATCTAATGTTCAGAAACACACACAATTATAATTGCTGTTAACCAGAAAGTCCCCAGCTTCCTCCCCTTTTCTTTTGTGTTCATAACTGCACACTGTGGAAGTGGAAATGTGCTTAGGAGCTGATTGCACCAACTGCTTGCAACTCTCTTGTCCCTTAGGAGGGCAAAAACAATCACCTGCAATATTTAAGTGCAAGTATTGTCTCAACACATTTCTTGTAAACAAAGAGGTTTGCAGGAGTTCAAGASCTGGCTGAGAAACAGGAAGAAAATAGGACATAGAGGGGAAAAAACCAAACCAAACCACACACTGGAGCTCAACAGACATGTTCTTGCAGCTCTGGGGCCTCTAGGGTGGTTATTTGGCTCCATTTCACTGCCAGAAAATGTCAATAATTTTGGCAATTTTAGGCTGAGGATASATGATGGAGAACCATCGCCTACCTCTTTCTGGTTTTGCCTTTAACACCTACATATTTRAAATAGTTTCCATTCTCTAAAAGGTAGCAAATTCCCCCAAAAAGTTGCTGTGAGGTTTGTATGAATGTCTCTTGCAGGATTAGGCTTTAAATCTTTAAGGAGAAATTGCAGAACAGTTTCCATTTCAGATTACATGGTCCTGCAAGCACTGGACACCCTGCTTAGCTCCCCTTTCCTACAGCCTCCACCACATGGAACACCCCTGTTATCCAAGGATTTAAAAGACACAGGACCTTGGGCTGCAAAGCAATCTAAAACTAAAGTAACAACATTTTCATTTTCTATTCATTTACCACTGTTCTTTGGTCCTTACAAAATTCTTCTGCTTCACCTTTGATAGTCATGGTCTTTTGTTCCTGTAACCCTGCTGTTACACCTATTTAAATTCACTGAATTTCATGCTAAATGACTACTCTGTAATGCTGCTTTCTTAACAGACATATATTTTACAGAATAAGTTAAACATTAATCATGACCTAATCTTTTAATTCACTTCGAAGTTCAAATTTAGTCTCCAAAATACAGTCATTTTATAGAACACCTACGAGTTCTGCATATCAACCACCAATTTAAAGTGGGAATTATTTGAAAATATGCATTTTCCCCAGTGTAATTTTCAAAATACATTAGCACATTTTTTCTACTACCCAAGAAGAAACAGCAGTATTGCAGATACACTTTCAGAAAAGAGGAAATGTAATCTAATGACTGTATTACTTCAGACCTCATTCATCAGCATTTCTGGCTATCAGCATTGAGATTATTACCTTGGCATTTTTTTGGCCAAGGACAAGAGTGCCAATTCTAAGTCCTTTGACAGGCAGTGTCTGAAAAATAGAAAGCAATAATATCTCCTGGTAGATTTGCTGATAAAATATCTGACATAATTACATTTTTAACTGGGGGGAATCAAAATGTCTGGCATTCTAGGTCGGGATGATAGAGTTTCACAAATAAGAGGAGAAGAAAAAATTTCCATCTTAAATCTGCCATAGATGATTACACTCCACGTAAATCCCACAAAGACATGAGAGCTGTGACCTTTTTCACCAAGGTGACCAGATCCTGAGCAGCTGCATCCCACAGCAAAGCAGGGGATTGCAGCACCAGGGGGATTTCCTGAGCTGGGGAAAAACAGAGGAGCACTGGGATCCACTCAGAGCCAGCAGATCCTACAGCCCATGGCCAACAGCACACACAAGGGAGGGGGCCTTGCTGGGAGAAATGGGCTGAAAGCAGGAGGTTGCTGAGGATTTTAAAGTGCTCAAGTGATTTGCAGCTGGGGATCACCCTTAATAAATATTAGAACAGTGATCCATGAGCATGGACAGTCTCAATGGTGGCTTTGTCTCCACTCTGCTCCTCTGCCCAGGCATTCCTTCGGTGGTTAGTGAGGTAAAGGAAATAAATTACCAACATTCCAAGGATGTTTTATCTCTGAACTTCACAACAAAATACAATTCTACAGCTATTTCTACTTAGAAATATTTGGGTAGAGGACAGCATGGTGGTTTTGGTGAACAAGGTTAGCTATGGGAAATATGACTGTGCCTTGTCACTGCCTGTGGCTTCCAGCTTTTGTTGATCATGAGCTGCAATCACTGAAAGATTGCTGTGAGCTATCCAGACCAGAAGGATGCTGATAGCTCCTGCTTCAGTCATCTCACCTCTGGCTGCAGCAGCTTTGAGCCAGGACTTGGACATCAATGACACTGAGAAGGCCTGAGCTTTCTCTTTTTATGTACATTAAAATGTCAATATTGTAAACAAACTGCTCATTAAAAACCCAGGCACACCCACCACAGCAAGGTCATTACAAAGGAGCAGTCAAATATATTGACCTCATATCTGAGCTCTCCAATATCCAGCTTACAAAGTATGAACTTGGGAACAGAAATATTCATAGGACCACAGGACAGTTTGATCTGCATGGGTCAGGAGGAGGCTGCTCAGGGTTTGCATCCTCATGAGCCTTCCTCCTCTGTGCATGTGGAACGTTTGACTTTGCCTACAGAGACACATCTGCAGGATCACAGCCTAAAATAACTTCTGGCAAGGCTGTTCTTGCTCCAAGACCCAGAGGTGGAGCAGGAGCTCAGCAGACAGAGGTGCTGAGCAGCAGGGGCTGTGCCAAGGCGCTGTGCACAACCTGKGAACATGCTCTGCTGTCAGCCTCTCCTGTAAACACAAATGCCTTCTCATCCCTGCAAGCTTTTACAGTCCACAGCTTATTGGTCATAAAACTTTCCTTGGGTAGGTAATTTGTGACCTACCAATACAGAAAAAGAATAGGACAACTTTTRTAAATAAGCAGATGTTGTTCATTTTTATTTCTCTCCTGCCAAGAACTGATTTACTGTAAATTCCCTCCATCTGGCAGGAAGCTAATCTGAATATGAATCAATCTATTCAAAAATAACTTCAAAAATYTCATGCATTCATAACAGGGCTTTTCCTGCACAATACCCTTTTCCAGTCATTCTACTCAGACAAGCAAGACTTTCAAAGCAAATCAAGAGAAAATACTTTCAGAGAATTTTCATCTTGAATTTTTTATTAGTTCTATTGCTTAGTATGAGCCTATTTTGATTTTTCTGCTGTCCATAAACAAATATTTTCAAGGAAGTAGAGTACTCAAAATTTGGGGCAGGAGGGAAGTAATAACTGTCTATATTCAGTGCACATAAAAATAATGTGCAATAAGATTGTCTTAAAATCTAATTTTAAACATTAATTTTACAGTTCTGGCCCTTATTTTTCAAATGCTCTCTTACATCACTGAAAGAGGTGAGTAAATATATATACACCATTTCTTAAGAAGAGCAGTTCAGGAATAGCAGCCAACAACAAAATAATGCTATAACTAAGGTTTAGCTGCCAACTCTGTATAAGTTACACTTGTACAAAGTCAGCAGAAAAAACTTGTCTACAGAACCCAAGAATGATGAATAGATGCCTGTCTAATGAGAAAATAGAGAAGTGAGCTAGCAAAACACCCTCCCCTAATTATCTGTAAAAGTACTATATCTTTCTTCCAGCCAGTAACTGCAGTTAATTAGAGGAACAAGAATATTTCTTGTTGGGAAGAACTTCAAATCAGGGTAAAATACTTGTACATAGGAAAGCACTTAAATACATATATGTTATAGGTATGTGCTCAATATTCACTTAAGATTTAATTCAACTTATATTCATATTGAGGCTTTTAGCCTCCAATTGAGGAAAATGCTAAAGGTGCCATCCATTCTGAATTGGGAAAAGCATATGTTAAAATTTTAATAGTTTAACTTCTTACACTTAAATCTGAGCAGCTGCTTAAGCACAATGAAGTACTAAGGCTAAAGCAATCAGCATCAAATTCTGAGCTTGGGGGGAACAATGGAGAATAGAGAAGAATTGTATTCCTGAGGACTGAGAAGTGCATCCCATTCTAAACAGAAAGAGCAATATAAAAGAGAACTAAAAAAAAAAAAAAGGACTTAGAGGCAAGAGGAGTTGCAGAACCCAAATGGGCAACAGAAAGGAAAGGCTGAYGAAACGAGCAGCGCTCCGAGATCGCTCTGGTATTGTGTGGGAGGAATCTGCTCCCAGCAGGAATAAAGAGACAGCAGAACGAGAGTGGGTTCACTGCAGGATGGGAGCATGGGAGGTGCCTGCCCTTCCAGCATCCCAGCCAGAGACAGGAGCTCCCATCCCAGGGCTGAGCAGAAAGCAGCACTGCTGCACCTCCCAGGGCAGGGAGCAGAGGCACTGGGGACAAGGTGACCCCAGAACTGCACAGCATCACACAACGTTTTCACAGATTTAAAGTTGGGAAATAAATTATTCAGACGACTCAGAAAAGACAGGGGTTAAAAGAATTAGATATAGAAAATAACCTCCCTGCTATGCACACCAGAGCTGCAGCAGTGGGAACGGGGATGGGTTTGTACCTGCTTCTGTCCAGCAAAAGAAATCCTACAAGCAGCTGAGAGATTCTCCAGGTTATTAGGATGTCCCTGCCTCGAAAGGCACTTGAATTTTGTCTGCTCTAAGGACAGCAGTGGAGCAAAATATTTTGCTCAGCTGGTTTTTGGCTCCAACTCAAAAAAAGTCATTTTCACAGAGTTCAGAGAATATTTACTTAGTGCAYCAAAAAAGCAAAAGAAAAAAGACCAGCGTGCTCAGAAGACATAAACCATTGAGTTTATAAAATCCATCCTGTGACAATCCCTCCATGACTTTTGTTTCTCACATGTATTTTGTGAGATGTCTCAAAGGGCTCTACATTCATTTTTCCCAGACCACACTCTCACCTGATGGGACAGTTTATCATCCTCAGCCTGCAGAGAGGCATTTCCCCCCTGTARCAGTCTCCCACTATCCAGGAGATGCAGCAGGGCAGGGAGGTGAAGCCACACAGCTCAACTCTGGCAGCTGTCAGCATAACCAGCCCTGAATGGGGCTTTAAAGTTTTGTGCTGGAATTTCCAGGCTAATGTTTGTATTAAATATAGGAATATTTGCATTTCCTCTTTGTACAGGACAGTTGGCACCCTGAGGTCCTCCTGATTTCCATGAGGAACATTTGTACTTKCTCACTCCACAGTTTCATCAGCTGTTTGCCTCATTCCTGAGTCACCCATAGTTTTCAAATATTTTGTTCATTAATGTCTAAGAAAAGCATGCTTGCAGAATCCAAAACAAAAAATCCACCCATAAAAACTGGCAAGATGGAATGCCCTCTCTCATTAGTACCTGTATGCAGCAAAATAAGTACACTACAAAATCTCTGATGAAATGTATAATGGAGACATTTTCATTTAATTATTTCTTTAGTGCAATATAGGGTTTATTACAAGTACTTTACAAATTACTGCATCTCACCTAGAGGTTTTATATGTGCAAAATGGACTAATTACTTATTAGCTTTTTGTGTAATGGAAGACATTACATAACTTTAGAGGAAAATTCCAGGATAAATGAATCTAAATTGCAAACCATATCATAAACTAAGCTCCTTAAAATACAGCATAAATTCTGATTGTTCAAATGAGAGCACGGTATAAAAGTCGTGACCTTAACAGCCAGATAGGGTGTTCCTTTCATCATTTCATTTGCCTTACWTGAGACTCTGAAAAAATATTTWWATCTMYTKGRWTWWWA